>JABXJD010003408.1:0-2500 GCA_013375575.1 Percina caprodes
TGTTGTCCTCATGTTGTCCTTAATGTTGTCCTCATGTTGTGTCCTCATATGTTGCGTTAATGTTGTCCTCATGTTGTCCTCATGTTGCCCACATGTTGTCCTCATGTTGTCCTCATGTTTGCCTTAATGTTGTCCTCATGTTGTCCTCATGTTGCCCTCATGTTGTCCTCATGTTGTCCTCATGTTGTCCTCATGTAGTTAAAAACATGTTAATGTTGTATATTGATTTTCAGTTTTGACGGAGGCGACACGAGGGTCAGGGACCAACCGTCTACTAGGACACTATTAAGATGGAGGTGGGGTCATTTGTTGTCATCAGGTTATAATTCATGTTAAAATCACTATGGAAACATCATAAGGGTCAAATCCAGAATAATGTTCTGTTAGGGTTTTGTCTTGTTGTCTCATCCCTTCCTTGTGTTCTCAGTTTTTTCCCGTCCTTTGTTCCTGTCTGTCTTGTCTGTGTTTTGTCTGTGTGTGGTTCTGCAGGCTCTCCTCTGGCAGCTCCACACCTGTGGCTCGTCAGTCATTACTCTCTGATATATACTCTGGTTCTGCCTCGTCTCTTCACCAGTTCGTCAGTTTACCAAACCTGGTAATATGCTCCGGCCTCTTGATAGTTTGCCAAGTGTTTTTGTCGCTGTTCTAACTTTCCGTTCTCGTTCCATGCCAGTGCCATCCCTGTCTGTCTGTCTGCCTGCCTGTCTGCCTGCCTGTCTGTCTGTCTGCCTGCCTGCCTGCCTGTCTGTCTGTCTGCCTGTGTCTGCCTGTCTGCCTGCCTGCCTGTCTGCCTGTCTGTCTGCCTGTCTGTCTGCCTGTCTGCCTGTCTGCCTGTCTGCCTGTCTGCCTGCCTGCCTGCCTGCCTGCCTGTCTGCCTGCCTGTCTGTCTGCCTGTCTGCTGCCTGCCTGCCTGCCTGTCTCTCTGCCTGCCTGCCTGCCTGTCTGTCTGCCTGTCTGCCTGTCTGCCTGCCTGCCTGCCTGCCTGTCTGTCTGCCTGTCTGCCTGCCTGCCTGTCTGCCTGCCTGCCTGCCTGTCTGCCTGCCTGCCTGCCTGCCTGCCTGCCTGCCTGTCTGTCTGTCTGCCTGTCTGCCTGCCTGCCTGCCTGCCTGCCTGTCTGCCTGCCTGCCTGCCTGCCTGCCTGCCTGTCTGTCTGCCTGCCAGCCTGCCTGCCTGCCTGTCTGCCTGTCTGTCTGTCTGCCTGTCTGCCTGTCTGCCTGTTCGCCCTGACCTCTCCTCTACATGTCATCACGTTGGCTCACCCTGTGCAATCAATAAATCTGCCTAATCACTTCACTCCTGTGCATCCTAACATGTTCAGGAAGACATGTTAATCTCAGGAAATAAGGTAAGGTGCTGATTTCAGGGAGAAAACATGGAAGTGGGACCATTTTTCTTCTTGGAAAATAGGAAATGGGTTAATTTGACCTGAATATAATACGAGGATCGACAAAATGTTGTAGAAATTAAATTAAATTAACAATAACATGTTGCACAGCAGACTTTTCTGGGTGACTGTACACAACTCCACTTCTCAGCATGGAACAGATGCAAAAATGTGTTCAGATGCCAGAAAATGAGACAGGTTAATGGGGGTCTCTGTGGACAGAACGGCCAGTGAGCAACGTTCAGCAGCCAATGACGTCCCCGGTGGTCTGAGGCCCATTGGGGTTGCTATGGTTACAGAGGAAAGATCTCAAAGATCCGGATATCTGGAGAACAGATAGAGTCTGGACCTGGAACATGGACCTCTCTCTGTCTCTGTCTGTCTGTCTCTGTCTGTCTGTCTGTCTCTCTGTCTGTCTGTCTGTCTCTCTGTCTGTCTGTCTGTCTCTCTGTCTGTCTGTCTCTCTCTCTGTTCATCCAACCCGATCTCATATCCTATGAACCAACTTTGTTGTTATTTAGAAGAATTCCTCATGAGAGAAACTACACACTGTTGCTTAAAGTAGTACACAACAAAGGACATGAACACCTGTTTCCTGGAGAAAGTCTTGTGTTTTCTCCTTAACTTCTCCAGGACATGAACACCTGTTTCCTGGTGAAAGTCTTGTGTTTTCTCCTTAACTTCTCCAGGACATGAACACCTGTTTCCTGGTGACAGTCGTGTGTTTTCTCCTTAACTTCTCCAGGACATGAACACCTGTTTCCTGGTGACAGTCTTGTGTTTTCTCCTTAACTTCTCCAGGACATGAACACCTGTTTCCTGGAGAAAGTCTTGTGTTTCTCCTTAACTTCTCAGGACATGAACACCTGTTTCCTGGTGAAAGTCTTGTGTTTTCTCCTTAACTTCTCCAGGACATGAACACCTGTTTCCTGGTGAAAGTCTTGTGTTTTCTCCTTAACTTCTCCAGGACATGAACACCTGTTTCCTGGAGAAGTCTTGTGTTTCTCCTTAACTTCTCCAGGACATGAACACCTGTTTCCTGGAGAAAGTCTTGTGTTTTCTCCTTAACTTCTCAAGGACATCAACACCTGTTTCCTGGTGAAAGTCTTGTGTTTT
>JABXJD010003408.1:7500-25291 GCA_013375575.1 Percina caprodes
TGAGGTCAACATGAGGACAACATGAGGTCAACATGAGGACAACATGAGGTCAACATGAGGTCAACATGAGGACAACATGAGGTCAACATGAGGTCAACATGAGGTCAACATGAGGACAACATGAGGACAACATGAAGACAACATGAATACAACATGAGGACAACATGAAGACAACATGAGGACAACATGAAGACAACATGAAGACATGTTGGCGTTAAAAGGATTTCAAACAAATGAGACTAGCGTCCCCACCCCCCCCCCACCCCTTCCTTCACCCAACCTCACCCCGTCCCTCCCCCAAATCCACCAGGTCGGTTATTGACTAGAACAGTTTTTGTGTAGTGAGATGTTTTTACAGTGTGTTCAGGGGAGACAGGCAGCCAGCAGAGAGTAAGGAGAAAACACAAGACTTTCTCCAGGAAACAGGTGTTCATGTCCTGGAGAAGTTAAGGAGAAACACAAGACTTTCTCCAGGAAACAGGTGTTCATGTCCTGGAGAAGTTAAGGAGAAAACACAAGACGTTCACCAGGAAACAGGTGTTCATGTCCTGGAGAAGTTAAGGAGAAAACACAAGACTTTCACCAGGAAACAGGTGTTCATGTCCTGGAGAAGTTGGACCGGTCTAATACAGCTCTGGTGGGTTATGAATGCAGCCGTTATCTGAAGGAGGACATTCATGCTTCCATTCCATTTCTTTACTTTGGATAACTATCTATAATTTCTATCTCATGAAATATGTTATTTGGGGATTATGGTAATGTGTTTCATTACACAGCATCAGCTCTGCAGTAGAAGACAGATTATTGGATGTCCAACTACACACACGTCACCATCAATAAGCCTGTGCAGTGAAAAGAGGAAACGCTCATCTCTTCTTATTATTTCTTTCTTTTGACCTGGAAGATGCATTTGAAAGCGATGTTTGACTCATTCATCCGGGCGACAACTTGGGGTTTAAAAAATCACCTTGAGCCGGTCCTCCCCCGAGTAATGCTCCCATAGGACCGAAGTGGCGGGAAGATGTACTTCCTGAGACAACCTGTAGGGGACCAAAGGGATGGGTAGATGTAGTTCCTATGAGACAACCTGTAGGGGACCTAAGGGACAGGTAGATGTAGTTCCTATGAGACAACCTGTAGGGGACCGAAGGGACATGTAGATGTACTTCCTATGAGACAACCTGTAGGGGACCTAAGGGACAGGTAGAGGTAGTTCCTACGAGACAACCTGTAGGGGACCGAAGGGACAGGTAGATGTAGTTCCTATGAGACAACCTGTAGGGGACCGAAGGGACGGGTAGATGTAGTTCCTAAAACAACCTGTAGGGGACCGTAGGGATGGGTAGATGTAGTTCCTATGAGACAACCTGTAGAGGACCAAAGTGGCGGGAAGATGTAGTTCCTGAGACAACCTTTAGGGGAACCAAAGGGACGGGTAAATGTAGTTCCTGAGACAACCTGTAGGGGACCGAAGGGACGGGTAGATGTAGTTCCTATGAGACAACCTGTAGGGGACCAAAGAGACGGGTACATGTAGTTTCTATGAGGCAACCTGTAGGGGACCAAGTGACGGGTAAGCCTCGGGGAAGACCCAGGACTAGGTGGAGGGACATCCAGATGGGAGGAGGTCTCGGGGAAGACCCAGGACTAGGTGGAGGGACATCCAGCTGGGAGGAGACCTTGTGGAAGAACCAGGACTAGGTGGAGGGATGTCCAGCTGGGAGGAGGCCTCGGGGAACACCCAGGACTAGGTGGAGGGACGTCCAGCTCGGAGGAGGCCTCGGGGCAGACCCAGGATTAGGTGGAGGGACGTCCAGCTGGGAGGAGGCCTCGGGGAAGACCCAGGACTAGGTGGAGGGACGTCCAGCTGGGAGGAGGCCTTGGGAAAGACCCAGGACTAGGTGGAGGGACGTCCAGCTGGGAGGAGGCCTTGGGGAAGACCCAGGACTAGGTGGAGGGACATCCAGCTGGGAGGAGGCCTCGGGGAAGACCCAGGGCTAGGTGGAGGGACGTCCAGCTGGGAGGAGGCCTCGGGGAAGACCCAGGACTAGTAGTCAAATTCTTTTTTTCTCTTCTCTTTTGTTATTTTGCTATATAAGCAGATATAGTCGTAATTATTTTCTGTTCATGTCATGAATGGTTTTAATATTGTGTGATTACATGTGGTTTGGACCCAGGAAGACCAGCTGGTCTAGACGCCTAGATGATCCTTGGAATAAAAACAAATACTACATCACACAGCGTTGAGCCAGTATCCGTGACAACCTTCCCACCCCCTCGCCAGTACCGAGGATGTGAGATGACTGTGGGCTCAGCAGCCATCTGCTTCCTGCTTCCAGGGACGCTCGTCCACGACGGACCCCCCCTGGATGGAAACTAGGAAGGCAGACGGGATGAGGTCCAGTTGATTTAATGAACTGGAATTGTTTATTCTTCTCCTAGATTGATCATTAAGTTAGTGGAAATGATTTTTTCTTGCTTTTCATTTGTTTTAAACATGCAAACCCTGCCCCCCCCCCCACCCCAGAAACTAATTGTTGTTTCTACCAGATGTTCATCATCAGGGAGAAACAAGCTGTAATGTTACCCTATAGGACAGATGTTCATCATCAGGTAGAAACAAGCTGTAATGTTACCCTACAGGACAGATGTTCAGCATCAGGGAGAAACAAGCTGTAATGTTACCCTACAGGACAGATGTTCATCATCAGGTAGAAACAAGCTGTAATGTTACCCTACAGGACAGATGTTCATCATCAGGTAGAAACAAGCTGTAATGTTACCCTACAGGACAGATGTTCATCATCAGGGAGAAACAAGCTGTAATGTTACCCTACAGGACAGATGTTCATCAGGTAGAAACAAGCTGTAATGTTACCCTACAGGACAGATGTTCATCATCAGGTAGAAACAAGCTGTAATGTTACCCTACAGGACAGATGTTCATCATCAGGTAGAAACAAGCTGTAATGTTACCCTACAGGACAGATGTTCATCATCAGGTAGAAACAAGCTGTAATTTTACCCTACAGGACAGATGTTCATCATCAGGTAGAAACAAGCTGTAATGTTACCCTACAGGACAGATGTTCATCATCAGGTAGAAACAAGCTGTAATGTTACCCTACAGGACAGATGTTCATCATCAGGGAGAAACAAGCTGTAATGTTACCCTACAGGACAGATGTTCATCATCAGGTAGAAACAAGCTGTAATGTTACCCTACAGGACAGATGTTCATCATCAGGTAGAAACAAGCTGTAATGTTACCCTACAGGACAGATGTTCATCATCAGGTAGAAA
This sequence comes from Percina caprodes, assembly GCA_013375575.1. Classification (NCBI taxonomy): domain Eukaryota; kingdom Metazoa; phylum Chordata; class Actinopteri; order Perciformes; family Percidae; genus Percina; species Percina caprodes. The sequence continues at coordinate 10,804 of JABXJD010003408.1, forward strand.
CAAGCTGTAATGTTACCCTACAGGACAGATGTTCATCATCAGGTAGAAACAAGCTGTAATGTTACCCTACAGGACAGATGTTCAGCATCAGGTAGAAACAAGCTGTAATGTTACCCTACAGGACAGATGTTCATCATCAGGAGAAACAAGCTGTAATGTTACCCTACAGGATTTTGTATAGAGCAGCATATCTCCACCAGACTCCATGTAAATAATCACTACTTTAGCGTGTATAGAGCAGCATATCTCCACCAGACTCCATGTAAATAATCACTACTTTTAGCGTGTATAGAGCAGCATATCTCTACATGTAAATGGGTGAATTAAGAGTTAATTCCAACCAGACCAGAGTGATGATTGTTGGAACAGTGGAAAGATGAACCAAGACGGCTTTTGGTAGTTTTATTTAGTTTCTGTCCACTTTGAATGAAGTGGGTTTAATGATGATAAAATTACTGATTATTTAAATGGAGTCTGGAATCAATAGTCAATTGATTGGCCAATAGAGAGACGGAGATCATTTGATTGGACCACTTGTTTGTCTTTCATGTGAATAGTGGCCATTCACATTTTGGTCTTTGGCTGAGACGGTGGCTTAAGCTTAATTTCCATTTAGACTAATCATCATCCATAGATACCAGGGGTGGGAGTCTCTTGGTACTTTACGATTTGACAACAATATTATTATGTACATTTCCAGGCGTGATTTAAAAAAAATATATATATTTAAATGGGAGTTTATTAGATTTTGACATATTTGTCAAACACAAGTTGTAATGAAATATTTTGTCTACTGAGGCTTTTATTTTGCTTCAGCCTTAAACGTGCAGCTTCACTCTCAGTGATCTTCCACGTCAGAGGCCGAGTCGTGTTTAACCCTCCTGTTGTCCTCGGGTCAAATCTTTACAAAAAGTTTCCATATCAAAAAAGAACATAGAAAAAAGTGACAAATGTTGAAAAAAATACTAAAAAGCAGGAAAAAAAATCAACAAAAACGCTGAAAAAGTGACCAAAAAACATAAAAAAATAGGAAAAAGCGACAAAGAAATTGTTTAAAAATATTGACTAAAACATAACTTAAAAAACGTCAAAAAGTGACAAAAATAGGAATAAAATTGACAAAAACTTTGAGAAAAGGACAAAAAACTGTCAAATTTCAACCCAGAAAAACAAAGTTGCAGCTCAACGGGAAGACGACACGAGGGTTAAAGGTGGAGAACAGGAAACATGAGGTGGTCACATGTCATGTGATAAAGCAGATCACCAGCCTTCATGTGTTTTACATAATTACTCTGTCCCCACACGGAGGTCTAGACACAAGAGACCAATGAGCATCAGAGGAACTGGGTCTCTCAGAGTCTTCTGGTCCTGCAGCGGTCAGCTGATCTGTTTCTGGGAGACCTTCAAAACCCTTATTTGTGAGACACTTCTACTAGTTTGATCCATTCTGATCTAGTCCTGCAGCCGAGTGTCCTTCATGAGAGCAGCGAGCTGAGCCTTTAGCGTTGGAGGGACCCGTCCACGGTGTTATGACAGTTTGGTTGAAGGAAAACCAAATCTGTTATATAGAAACTATGAAAATGGGTCAAATCTGTCCCTTTAATAAATGTCTATATCTGAAATCTGAGTTTCTTTTTAACCAAATTACCATAAAATGGATCCTTCCAACGCTCTTTCATTCCTCTCATCTTAACTATTAGTCACAATAATTCATAATTTCTGCTTTTTTAGCTCTAATATTAGGTATAATTCTATATAAATGAGGGTTATTGACCATGAACATCAGAGGAACTGGGTCTCTCATAGTCTTCTGGTCCTGCAGCGGTCAGCTGATCTGTTTCTGGGAGACAGTTACCTTTTAAAACCCTGATTTGTGAGACACTTCTACTAGTTTGACCCATTCTGATCTACTGTAGTCCTGCAGCCGAGTGTCCTTCATGCTGACTCTGCTCCGAGACCTCCCTGAGAATAGTTACCCCTGCTCTTGTCCTCGGGTCAAATCTGTCCCATTTTGAAAAGTGTCTTTCAACCACATCTTCAGAACAATAACACAAATTGTTCCACACAACAAGTAAAATAAATGATCCGCCCACTACTTTCTTAAAATGTGGATGTTTTATTCAATTTTATAGCATTCAAAAACTTTTCCATGAAAGACTGTTGAACAAAGTGACTAAAATGTCGAAAAAAAGCTTCAAAAACGTGGAGAAAAACCCACAAAAACGTAAAAGATGAAGAAGAAAACTTGACAAAAACATCCGGGAAAAAGCAGCAAAGAGTTAGACCCAAACGTTGAAGAAAGGTTTCAGTTTTGACCCAGAAAACTAAAAGTTGCACGGTCGACAACACAAGGGTTAAATACATGTTTCATGCACGAAGGCCTGGACGCATGTTCAGTAACATCAGTACGCACCGAAATACTTAAAATAAAGAAGTGAGTACGACATTTCCTACTAGATTCATGTTCAGCCAAAACAAAACATAGCAACACAGAAAGAGAAATCACCGTGGCAACAATAGCTCTATAATCTACAGGTAGAGCAGGTCTAGACCGCTCTATAATCTACAGGTAGAGCAGGTCTAGACCGCTCTATAATCTACAGATAGAGCAGGTCTAGACCGCTCTATAATTTACAGATAGAGCAGGTCTAGACCGCTCTATAATCTACAGATAGAGCAGGTCTAGACCGCTCTATAATCTACAGATAGAGCAGGTCTAGACCGCTCTATAATCTACAGATAGAGCAGGTCTAGACCACTCTATAATTTACAGGTAGAGCAGGTCTACAGGACCCAACAGTTCTAGTAGTTCCCTCCAGAGCAAGCAACAGTGTGACAGTGGAGAGGAAAAACTTCCTTTTAGGGAGAAACCAGGGACAGACCCAGACCCAGACCCAGGCTCTGGGTAGATGGAGTCTGACGTGGCGGTTGGGGTTGAAATGAAGAGGGACAATAACTAAATTTCTAGTATTAAAAGTAGTCTGAGTAATAGTAGTAGTTCATGGCATAGCAGGGCACTGCACACCCACCAGACCAGAGGAACCATGCCTCAGAGCACAGACACAGTTTCTAGGAGACATGTGGAGAGGTTGAGATTGAACGTGTCCCTGAAGTCACCTGGGGGTGAGAGGGTGGAGCTTCAAACAGGAAGTAGAAACATGGCTGACCCTGCAGTGCTTGGCTGAGAGCTGAAAGACTGGAGGGAAGAAAGGTAGGACCAGGACTCTGGTGGGTTTGCTGGCTTGGAGGAGGTCATGAAGGGTGTTGTTGTGATGGTTGTACAGCTTTGTACTTAGCTTAGCATGTTAGCTGGTGATGTTAGAGACAGGAGTCAGTGTAGCTGCTTCGACGGCTGTGTTGGCTGTGTTGTTGTGTTGTTGTGTAGCTGTGTTGCTGTGTTGTAGTGTTGGCTGTGTAGCTGTGTTGCTGTGTTGTTGTGTTGTTGTGTTGCTGTGTTGCTGTGTTGTAGTGTTGGCTGTGTTGCTGTGTTGCTGTGTTGTTGTGTTGTTGTGCTGCTGTGTTGCTGTGTAGTTGTGTTGTTGTGTTGCTGTGTAGCTGTGTTGCTGTGTTGTTGTTGTGTTGCTGTGTTGTTGTAGTGATGGCTGTGTTGCTGTGTTGTTGCTGTGTTGTTGCTGTGTTGTTGTGGTGGTTGTGTTGCTGTGTTGCTGTGTTGTTGCTGTGTAGTTGTTGTGTTGTTGTGCTGCTGTGTTGCTGTGTAGTTGTGTTGCTGTGTAGCTGTGTTGTTGTGTTGCTGTGCTGCTGTGTTGCTGTGTAGCTGTGTTGTTGTGTAGCTGTGTTGCTGTATTGTTGTTGTGTTGCTGTGTTGTTGTGTTGCTGTATTGTTGCTGTGTAGCTGTGTTGTTGTGTTGCTGTGTAGCTGTGTTGCTGTATTGTTGTTGTGTTGCTGTGTAGCTGTGTTGCTGTGTTGCTGTGTAGCTGTGTTGCTGTGTTGCTGTGTAGCTGTGTTGTTGTGTTGCTGTGTAGCTGTGTTGCTGTGTAGCTGTGTTGCTGTATTGTTGTTGTGTTGCTGTGTAGCTGTGTTGCTGTGTTGCTGTGTAGCTGTGTTGCTGTGTTGCTGTGTTGCTGTGTTGTTGTAGTGATGGCTGTGTTGTTGCTGTGTTGTTGTGTTGAGCTTTCTTGGTGTTGTTGACACTGACACACAACTTCACCATAGGGCCGAGGGACCATATATACAAACTATATATATATATATATATATATATATATATATATATATATATATATATATTACAGTATATATTTTCTGCCTTAGTAGAAACTGATTTAAATTTGTGCGTTTTGTTTCTTGTTCACTCTCCTTCCTACACACACACACGCACACAGACAGAGACAAATAACATAAAAATATTTGATCACGATAAGCTGCTGATGACGGGTAACATTTCACTGGAACTGAATCTAACCACGCATGCAACCAGCGCCTGTGGTCGAGCTAACGTTAGCCACACACACACACACACACACACACACACACAGAGCTGATGCTGCAAAGTTTCCTCTGATTATGAGATAAAGAAGTCATGGTTGGTAAAAACAGAAAAAGAGCCGATGGGGGGGGTAGAGTGTTTCTGAGCTACATGACTGACAGTGGTGTCACCCACGGCAACAACATCACTATCACGGTTTGTCCTTCAATAAATGAGGGACATATTGCTGCGAGACCTGGAGGAACAGTGGACCTGCCATGTGGGGGACCAGCTGGTCTTCAGGACGTCCAGTGGTTCAAACTGGACTCTGGATATGGGCAGGGGACATGGAGCAGAGTTTTGGGGACAAGACGACATCAGAGATGGACGATGTTAGAGGAAGATACCAAGTGGTGGACGATCTAGTGATGTTGTTGTGTTCTCCACCTGTTAGCTAGTGATGTTGTTGTGTTCTCCACCTGTTAGCTAGTGATGTTGTTGTGTTCTCCACCTGTTAGCTAGTGATGTTGTTGTGTTCTCCACCTGTTAGCTAGTGATGTTGTTGTGTTCTCCACCTGTTAGCTAGTGATGTTGTTGTGTTCTCCACCTGTTAGCTAGTGATGTTGTTGTGTTCTCCACCTGTTAGCTAGTGATGTTGTTGTGTTCTTCACCTGTTAGCTAGTGATGTTGTTGTGTTCTCCACCTGTTAGCTAGTGATGTTGTTGTGTTCTCCACCTGTTAGCTAGTGATGTTGTTGTGTTCTTCACCTGTTAGCTAGTGATGTTGTTGTGTTCTCCACCTGTTAGCTAGTGATGTTGTTGTGTTCTTCACCTGTTAGCTAGTGATGTTGTTGTGTTCTCCACCTGTTAGTTAGTGGTGTTGTTGTGTTCTCCACCTGTTAGCTAGTGATGTTGTTGTGTTCTCCACCTGTTAGCTAGTGATGTTGTTGTGTTCTTCACCTGTTAGCTAGTGATGTTGTTGTGTTCTCCACCTGTTAGCTAGTGATGTTGTTGTGTTCTCCACCTGTTAGCTAGTGATGTTGTTGTGTTCTTCACCTGTTAGCTAGTGATGTTATTGTGTTCTCCACCTGTTAGCTAGTGATGTTGTTGTGTCCTTCACCTGTTAGCTAGTGATGTTGTTGTGTCCTTCACCTGTTAGCTAGTGATGTTGTTGTGTTCTCCACCTGTTAGCTAGTGATGTTGTTGTGTTCTCCACCTGTTAGCTAGTGATGTTGTTGTGTTCTCCACCTGTTAGCTAGTGATGTTGTTGTGTTCTCCACCTGTTAGCTAGTGATGTTGTTGTGTTCTCCACCTGTTAGCTAGTGATGTTGTTGTGTTCTCCACCTGTTAGCTAGTGATGTTGTTGTGTTCTTCACCTGTTAGCTAGTGATGTTGTTGTGTTCTTCACCTGTTAGCTAGTGATGTTGTTGTGTTCTCCACCTGTTAGCTAGTGATGTTGTTGTGTTCTCCACCTGTTAGCTAGTGATGTTGTTGTGTTCTCCACCTGTTAGCTAGTGATGATGTTGTGTTCTCCACCTGTTAGCTAGTGATGTTGTGTTCTTCACCTGTTAGCTAGTGATGTTGTTGTGTCCTTCACCTGTTAGCTAGTGATGTTGTTGTGTTCTCCACCTGTTAGCTAGTGATGTTGTTGTGTTCTCCACCTGTTAGCTAGTGATGTTGTTGTGTTCTTCACCTGTTAGCTAGTGATGTTGTTGTGTTCTTCACCTGTTAGCTAGTGATGTTGTTGTGTCCTTCACCTGTTAGCTAGTGATGTTGTTGTGTCCTTCACCTGTTAGCTAGTGATGTTGTTGTGTTCTTCACCTGTTAGCTAGTGATGTTGTGTTCTTCACCTGTTAGCTAGTGATGTTGTTGTGTTCTCCACCTGTTAGCTAGTGATGTTGTTGTGTCCTTCACCTGTTAGCTAGTGATGTTGTTGTGTTCTCCACCTGTTAGCTAGTTATGTTGTTGTGTTCTCCACCTGTTAGCTAGTGATGTTGTTGTGTTCTCCACCTGTTAGCTAGTGATGTTGTTGTGTTCTCCACCTGTTAGCTAGTGATGTTGTTGTGTTCTTCACCTGTTAGCTAGTGATGTTGTTGTGTTCTCCACCTGTTAGCTAGTGATGTTGTTGTGTTCTCCACCTGTTAGCTAGTGATGTTGTTGTGTTCTTCACCTGTTAGCTAGTGATGTTGTTGTGTTCTTCACCTGTTAGCTAGTGATGTTGTTGTGTTCTCCACCTGTTAGCTAGTGATGTTGTTGTGTTCTCCACCTGTTAGCTAGTGATGTTGTTGTGTTCTCCACCTGTTAGCTAGTGATGATGTTGTGTTCTCCACCTGTTAGCTAGTGATGTTGTGTTCTTCACCTGTTAGCTAGTGATGTTGTTGTGTCCTTCACCTGTTAGCTAGTGATGTTGTTGTGTTCTCCACCTGTTAGCTAGTGATGTTGTTGTGTTCTCCACCTGTTAGCTAGTGATGTTGTTGTGTTCTTCACCTGTTAGCTAGTGATGTTGTTGTGTTCTTCACCTGTTAGCTAGTGATGTTGTTGTGTCCTTCACCTGTTAGCTAGTGATGTTGTTGTGTCCTTCACCTGTTAGCTAGTGATGTTGTTGTGTTCTTCACCTGTTAGCTAGTGTTGTTGTTGTGTCCTTCACCTGTTAGCTAGTGTTGTTGTTGTGTTCTTCAACCTTTTAGCTAGTGATGTTGTTGTGTTCTCCACCTGTTAGCTAGTGATGTTGTTGTGTTCTCCACCTGTTAGCTAGTGATGTTGTTGTGTTCTCCACCTGTTAGCTAGTGATGTTGTTGTGTCCTTCACCTGTTAGCTAGTGATGTTGTTGTGTCCTTCACCTTTTAGCTAGTGATGTTGTTGTGTTCTCCACCTGTTAGCTAGTGATGTTGTTGTGTTCTTCACCTGTTAGCTAGTGATGTTGTTGTGTTCTTCACCTGTTAGCTAGTGATGTTGTTGTGTTCTTCACCTGTTACCTAGGTTACACCTGGCTGTTGATTCGTAATGGAGATTGTTGAACGTCCTTGCTCCCGTTTGTATTGTAGGTGCATTATTTACATGCTACAGTTACACTGCATTAAGATGATGTAATTAATAGTGGGTTTATTATCTGTTGGCATATATATATATATATATATATATATATATATATATATATATATATATATATATATATATATATATATATATATATATATATATATATATATATAAATATATATATATATATATATATATATATATATATATATATATATATATATATATATATATAAATGATTCCTATGCATTGTGTATGGTAGCCTTTACCATGTTATCTAATTGTTTGCAGAAGCTATGGAGCTAGAACAGTGACAGTAACCTGTGTAACATTTGGCATTGAAACTACAAATATATATAATAGTTAAACATTTTGAACTGAGATATAAAACACAAACATCAAAACGTAATAATCTCACAATCCTAAGATGTTATTTCACTCTGACATTTGTTTGCATTATGATATTTTTTCCGAGATGTTTTTCTTGATGTGCGTGGTTTAGTGTTAACTTCTAACGTTTGCCTCGATCAGCTGTGCTGTTAGCAGAGGTTGTGTGTCCATGTTTCTGTCCGTGCATGTGTCTGGTCTAATGCTGTCACTTAGACTCGTTACTAACAGCGTCCATGTTTTAACGGCGTCCATGTTTTAACGGCGTCCATGTTTTAACGGCGTCCATGTTTTAACGGCGTCCATGTTTTAACGGCCAGATTAACGTTCTTCTGGCCTGGCAGACGTTGCAGATTTTAACTGTTGCAACATTTCACTGGAACTGAATCTAACAGCATGCAACCAGCACCTGTGGTCGAGCTAACGTTAGCCACACACACACACACAGACACACACACACACACAGAGACACACACACACACACACACAGAGCTGATGCTGCAAAGTTTCTCTGATGATGAGATAAAGATGTCATGGTTAGTAAAATAAAAAAGAGGTGCTGCTGATGGGGGGGTGTAGAGTGTATCTGAGCTGGGAGGTGTCAGTGGGGGGGGTGTCAGTGGGGGAGGTGTCAGTGGGGGGCGGGTGTAGAGTGTATATGAGCTCCATCAGTGACAGCGTGTCAGTGGTTGTGGACCTCGGAGCAGAATGGCTGCAGTCACAGAGCTCTCCTTCCTGCTGGTCGCTCTCATCAGCAGCATCCACGCAGGAGAACACCTCATCATCAGAAAGGAAGGAGACCGCTACACCTTCACCCCCCCCGGGAACACCACCTCCTGCCTGATCTCCAGGTCTGTTGGTGGGGAGGACCTGGTCCTGTGGAACACCTCTGACCTCTGGTCCAACCAGTCCTCAGTACCTGGACCCCTGAAACAACGACTGGTCAGCAATGTGAAGACTTCTTCTTACAGCATCCTCAACCTGACCCGGTCCGACTCCGGCCCGTACCGAGAGGAGTGCTGGACCGGGGGCACCGTAACCCACGGCAACAACATCACTATCACGGTTTGTACTTCAACAGGTGGGAGAGGTATCCCAGCGAGACCTGGAGAAACAGTGGACCTGCCATGTGGGGGACCAGCTGGTCATCAGGACGTCCTGTGGCTCAAACTGGACTCTGGATATCAGCAGGGGACATGGAGCAGAGTTTTTGGGCACAAGACGACATCAGAGATGGACAATGTTAGAGGAAGATACCAAGTGGTGACTAACTCATCAGATCTTCGTGTTTCCAACGTCACGGCAACAGATTTTAGATGGTACAGCTGTCTGGTGATGGACCAGCAGCAGTGTGTCAGCAGTCACGCTGTAGTGTTAAACCTAGACTTGAGACCACCGTATGAGAGAATCTACCGCTCAGTGGGGGAGACCGCCGTGTTGCCGTGCACCGTCGCTGACTCCACTGATGAACAGCCCCCCCGCTGGAGGAAGTTTAATCTAAAAACACCCCCCTCCCCTGACCTAGGACTACTGAACCAGACTGATCCTTCAGTAGACCAGAACTACTCGCTGGTGTTTCCATCTCTAATGTTAAACCACTCAGGTGTGTACTCCTGTGAAGCCTCTAGGAGACAGCAACTGTATTATCTGTTTGTGTGTCCCCCATTTGGCCCCCCCGCTGTAGAGCTCTTCTCAGAGGGAGATGATGTCACTCTCAGGTGCCCAGGTAGGGGACTGGGTAGGGAACATGTTTGGTTCATCAAGTCAGACCGAACAGAGGGACGAGTCTTTAATGTAGGGCCTGATCAGAGACTGAGCAGAGTGGAGCAGGACTATGATAACGGGACCCTGGTTATCTCTAATGTCTCAGTGGGGGACGCGGGGGGGTACTGGTGTGCAGTTATTGATTATCATAATGATTTCCAGTGTGTGTCATCAGAGAGGACGGTGCTGGTCTACGTGGACCCCTTTGGGATCTACTCCACCTTCTTCAAAGTGAGATGCTCAGTGCTCAGCGTCCTGCTGCTGATGCTCTGTACTGCTGTAGTCACTGTGAGGAGATACACACACACACACACACACACACACACTTAATATGATCACACACACACACACACACACACACACACACACACACTTAATATGATCACACACACACACACACACACACTTAATATGATCAAACACACACACACACACACACACACACACTTAATATGATCACACACACACACATACACTTAATATGATCAAACACACACACACACACACACACGCATGCACACACAGACACACACACACACACACTTAATATGATCTCACACACACACACACACACACGCACTCTTAATATGATCACACACACACACACACACACACACACACACACTTAATATGATTACACACACACACACACGTAGACACACACACACACACACACACACATTCTTAATATGATCACACATACACACACACACGTAGACACACATACACACACACACACACACACCTTAATATGCACATGATCATTTCATCATTGGCTTTAATACAGCTACACAAACAAGGGACGACATTCACATTCATGGAGAGAAAGAGAAATTATGAGAAACATAAATTTCTTCTAAAATTATTATAATAATAATATTATAATAATATAAAATAAGTTGTGAATGTTAGAAGGTAACCTTGTAATGATGATTATAATTATTGGTTTAATAGTTTAACATGTTGGAATTCACTTTAATATTACTGTCACCTTAGAGATTATTACTGATTATTAATATGTGTGTGTGTGTGTGTGTGTGTGTGTGTGTGTGTGTGTGTGTGTGTGTGTTTGTGTGTGTGTGTGTTCCAGATGTGTAATTTTAAATCTTAATATTATGGGCTGTTGAATATTTTTATGATGGAATATGAATTTAATGCATTTAAAATAGTTGTATCTTGCAGTGTTATTAGCGTGTTATTAACATGTTGTTAACGTGTTATTATATCTTGGTCTATATCTGTAATCTGTCGTCTGGATAATAAACATTATTAATAATGATGTGATTTCTGATTCATTAACATTGTATATATATTTATATGTTTCTGATGATATAAATGTATATATTATTACTATTACTAGATAACTATATATAACATTATTCTGAATTAAACGGAAATATAATAATATTATTATATAATATTATATTAATATAATGTAAAATAATCTGAACAAAGGGCTGAATGAAGAACATTAAAATTATTATGATAATATGGAATAACAGATTAGAGAACTATGTCTCCTATCTGAAGTCTCTTTTTATAGACCTTAGTGGTCCCTAATACTGTATCTGAAGTCTCTTTATATAGACCTTAGTGGTCCCTAATACTGTATCTGAAGTCTCTTTATATAGACCTTAGTGGTCCCTAATACTGTATCTGAAGTCTCTTTATATAGACCTTAGTGGTCCCTAATACTGTATCTGAAGTCTCTTTATATAGACCTTAGTGGTCCCTAATACTGTATCTGAAGTCTCTTTATATAGACCTTAGTGGTCCCTAGAACTGTATCTGAAGTCTCTTTATATAGACCTTAGTGGTCCCTAATACTGTATCTGAAGTCTCTTTATATAGACCTTAGTGGTCCCTAATACTGTATCTGAAGTCTCTTTATATAGACCTTAGTGGTCCCTAATACTGTATCTGAAGTCTCTTTATATAGACCTTAGTGGTCCCCTAATAATGGATCTGAAGTCTCTTTATATAGACCTTAGTTGTCCCTAATACTGTATCTGAAGTCTCTTTATATAGACCTTAGTGGTCCCTAATACTGTATCTGAAGTCTCTTTATATAGACCTTAGTGGTCCCTAATACTGTATCTGAAGTCTCTTTATATAGACCTTAGTGGTCCCTAATACTGTATCTGAAGTCTCTTTATATAGACCTTAGTGGTCCCTAATACTGTATCTGAAGTCTCTTTATATAGACCTTAGTGGTCCCTAATACTGTATCTGAAGTCTCTTTATATAGACCTTAGTGGTCCCTAATACTGTATCTGAAGTCTCTTCATATAGACCTTAGTGGTCCCCTAATACTGTATCTGAAGTCTCTTTATATAGACCTTAGTGGTCCCTAATACTGTATCTGAAGTCTCTTTATATAGACCTTAGTGGTCCCCTAATACTGTATCTGAAGTCTCTTTATATAGACCTTAGTGGTCCCTAATACTGTATCTGAAGTCTCTTTATATAGACCTTAGTGGTCCCTAATACTGTATCTGAAGTCTCTTTATATAGACCTTAGTGGTCCCTAATACTGTATCTGAAGTCTCTTTATATAGACCTTAGTGGTCCCTAATACTGTATCTGAAGTCTCTTTATATAGACCTTAGTGGTCCCTAATACTGTATCTGAAGTCTCTTTATATAGACCTTAGTGGTCCCTAATACTGTATCTGAAGTCTCTTTATATAGACCTTAGTGGTCCCTAATACTGTATCTGAAGTCTCTTTATATAGACCTTAGTGGTCCCCTAATACTGTATCTGAAGTCTCTTTATATAGACCTTAGTGGTCCCCTAATACTGTATCTGAAGTCTCTTTATATAGACCTTAGTGGTCCCCTAATACTGTATCTGAAGTCTCTTTATATAGACCTTAGTGGTCCCCTAATACTGTATCTGAAGTCTCTTTATATAGACCTTAGTGGTCCCTAATACTGTATCTGAAGTCTCTTTATATAGACCTTAGTGGTCCCTAATACTGTATCTGAAGTCTCTTTATATAGACCTTAGTGGTCCCTAATACTGTATCTGAAGTCTCTTTATATAGACCTTAGTGGTCCCTAATACTGTATCTGAAGTCTCTTTATATAGACCTTAGTGGTCCCCTAATACTGTATCTGAAGTCTCTTTATATAGACCTTAGTGGTCCCTAATACTGTATCTGAAGTCTCTTTATATAGACCTTAGTGGTCCCTAATACTGTATCTGAAGTCTCTTTATATAGACCTTAGTGGTCCCTAATACTGTATCTGAAGTCTCTTTATATAGACCTTAGTGGTCCCCTAATACTGTATCTGAAGTCTCTTTATATAGACCTTAGTGGTCCCTAATACTGTATCTGAAGTCTCTTTATATAGACCTTAGTGGTCCCTAATACTGTATCTGAAGTCTCTTTATATAGACCTTAGTGGTCCCTAATACTGTATCTGAAGTCTCTTTATATAGACCTTAGTGGTCCCTAATACTGTATCTGAAGTCTCTTTATATAGACCTTAGTGGTCCCCTAATACTGTATCTGAAGTCTCTTTATATAGACCTTAGTGGTCCCCTAATACTGTATCTGAAGTCTCTTTATATAGACCTTAGTGGTCCCTAATACTGTATCTGAAGTCTCTTTATATAGACCTTAGTGGTCCCCTAATACTGTATCTGAAGTCTCTTTATATAGACCTTAGTGGTCCCCTAATACTGTATCTGAAGTCTCTTTATATAGACCTTAGTGGTCCCTAATACTGTATCTGAAGTCTCTTTATATAGACCTTAGTGGTCCCCTAATACTGTATCTGAAGTCTCTTTATATAGACCTTAGTGGTCCCCTAATACTGTATCTGAAGTCTCTTTATATAGACCTTAGTGGTCCCTAATACTGTATCTGAAGTCTCTTTATATAGACCTTAGTGGTCCCTAATACTGTATCTGAAGTCTCTTTATATAGACCTTAGTGGTCCCCTAATACTGTATCTGAAGTCTCTTTATATAGACCTTAGTGGTCCCTAATACTGTATCTGAAGTCTCTTTATATAGACCTTAGTGGTCCCTAATACTGTATCTGAAGTCTCTTTATATAGACCTTAGTGGTCCCCTAATACTGTATCTGAAGTCTCTTTATATAGACCTTAGTGGTCCCCTAATACTGTATCTGAAGTCTCTTTATATAGACCTTAGTGGTCCCTAATACTGTATCTGAAGTCTCTTTATATAGACCTTAGTGGTCCCCTAATACTGTATCTGAAGTCTCTTTATATAGACCTTAGTGGTCCCTAATACTGTATCTGAAGTCTCTTTATATAGACCTTAGTGGTCCCTAATACTGTATCTGAAGTCTCTTTATATAGACCTTAGTGGTCCCCTAATACTGTATCTGAAGTCTCTTTATATAGACCTTAGTGGTCCCTAATACTGTATCTGAAGTCTCTTTATATAGACCTAAGTGGTCCCTAATACTGTATCTGAAGTCTCTTTATATAGACCTTAGTGGTCCCCTAATACTGTATCTGAAGTCTCTTTTATATAGACCTTAGTGGTCCCCCATACTGTATCTGAAGTCTCTTTATATAGACCATAAGTGGTCCCTAATACTGTATCTGAAGTCTCTTTATATAGACCTTAGTGGTCCCCTAATACTGTATCTGAAGTCTCTTTTATGTAGACCTTAGTGGTCCCCTAATACTGTATCTGAAGTCTCTTTATATAGACCTTAGTGGTCCCCTAATACTGTATCTGAAGTCTCTTTATATAGACACAGTGGTCCCTAATACTGTATCTGAAGTCTCTTTATATAGACCTTAGTGGTCCCTAATACTGTATCTGAAGTCTCTTTATATAGACCTTAGTGGTCCCTAATACTGTATCTGAAGTCTCTTTATATAGAA
>JABXJD010000577.1:0-2500 GCA_013375575.1 Percina caprodes
CCTAATACTGTATCTGAAGTCTCTTTATGGCCTTGAAGTGGTCCCCTAATACCATCCTGAAGTCTTCTTTATATAGACAACAGTAACCTTTCAATACTGTATCTGAGTCTCTTTATTGCTAGACCTTAGTGGTCCCTAATACTGCATCTGAAGTCTCTTTTATATAGACCTTAGTGGTCCCTAATACTGTATCTGAAGTCTCTTTATATAGACCTTAGTGGTCCCTAATACTGTATCTTGAAGTCTCTTTATATAGACCTTAGTGGTCCCTAATGCTGTATCTGAAGTCTCTTTATGACATTAGTGGTCCCTAATACTGTATCTGAAGTCTCTTTATATAGACCTTAGTATCCCTAATACTGTATCTGAAGTCTCTTTATATAGACCTTAGTGGTCCCTAATACTGTATCTGAAGTCTCTTTATATAGACCTTAGTGGTCCTAATACTGTATCTGAAGTCTCTTTATATAGACCTTAGTGGTCCCCTAATACTGTATCTGAAGTCTCTTTATATAGACCTTGGTGGTCCCTAATACTGTATCTGAAGTCTACTATATAGACCTTAGTGGTCCCTAATGCTGTATCTGAAGTCTCTTTATATAGACCTTAGTGGTCCCTAATACTATCTGAGAGTCTCTTTATATAGACCTTGAAATGGTCCCTAATACTGTATCTGAAGTCTCTTTATATAGACCTTAGTGGTCCCTAATACTGTATCTGAAGTCTCTTTATATAGACCTTAGTGGTCCCTAATACTGTATCTGAAGTCTCTTTGCATATAGACCTTAGTGGTCCCTAATACATATCTGAAGTCTCTTTATATAGACCTTAGTGTGTTCCCTAATACTGTATCTGAAGTCTCTTTATATAGACCTTAGTGGTCCTAATACTGGATCTGAGAATCTCTTCCATAGACCTTGAGTGGTCCCTAATACTGTATCCTGAAGTCTTTTTATAGACCTTGGTAATTCCTAATGCTGTATCTGAAGTCTCTTTATATAGACCTTAGTGGTCCCTAATACTGTATCTGAAGTCTCTTTATATAGACCTTAGTGGTCCTAATACTGTATCTGAAGTCTCTTTATATAGACCTTAGTGGTCCCTAATACTGTATCTGAAGTCTCTTTATATAGACCTTAGTGGTCCCTAATACTGTATCTGAAGTCTCTTTATATAGACCTTAGTGGTCCCTAATACTGGATCTGAAGTCTCTTTATATAGACCTTAGTGGTCCCTAATACTGTATCTGAAGTCTCTTTATATAGACCTTAGTGGTCCCTAATACTGTATCTGAAGTCTCTTTATAGACCTTAGTGGTCCCTAATACTGTATCTGAAGTCTCTTTATATAGACCTTAGTGGTCCCTAATACTGTATCTGAAGTCTCTTTATATAGACCTTAGTGGTCCCTAATACTGTATCTGAAGTCTCTTTATATAGACCTTAGTGGTCCCTAATACTGTATCTGAAGTCTCTTTATATAGACCTTAGTGGTCCCTAATACTGTATCTGAAGTCTCTTTATATAGACCTTAGTGGTCCCTAATACTGTATCTGAAGTCTCTTTATATAGACCTTAGTGGTCCCTAATACTGTATCTGAAGTCTCTTTATATAGACCTTAGTGGTCCCTAATACTGTATCTGAAGTCTCTTTATATAGACCTTAGTGGTCCCTAATACTGTATCTGAAGTCTCTTTATATAGACCTTAGTGGTCCCTAATACTGTATCTGAAGTCTCTTTATATAGACCTTAGTGGTCCCTAATACTGTATCTGAAGTCTTTTATATAGACCTTAGTGGTCCCTAATACTGTATCTGAAGTCTCTTTATATAGACCTTAGTGGTCCCTAATACTGTATCTGAAGTCTCTTTATATAGACCTTAGTGGTCCCTAATACTGTATCTGAAGTCTCTTTATATAGACCTTAGTGGTCCCCAAATACTGTATCTGAAGTCTCTTTATATAGACCTTAGTGGTCCCCTAATACTGTATCTGAAGTCTCTTTATATAGACCTTAGTGGTCCCTAATACTGTATCTGAAGTCTCTTTATAGAGACCTTAGTGGTCCCTAATACTGTATCTGAAGTCTCTTTATAGACCTTAGTGGTCCCTAATACTGTATCTGAAGTCTCTTTATATAGACCTTAGTGGTCCCCTAATACTGTATCTGAAGTCTTTTTATATAGACCTTAGTGGTCCCTAATACTGTATCTGAAGTCTCTTTATATGACCTTAGTGGTCCCTAATACTGTATCTGAAGTCTCTTTATATGGACCTTAGTGGTCCCCAATACTGTATCTGAAGTCTCTTTATATAGACCTTGGTGGTCCAAATACTGTATCTGAAGTCTCTTTATA
Organism: Percina caprodes; assembly: GCA_013375575.1. Lineage (NCBI taxonomy): Eukaryota > Metazoa > Chordata > Actinopteri > Perciformes > Percidae > Percina > Percina caprodes. Next base: position 2,359 of record JABXJD010000577.1, read on the forward strand.
TAGACCTTAGTGGTCCCTAATACTGTATCTGAAGTCTCTTTATATAGACCTTAGTGGTCCCCTAATACTGTATCTGAAGTCTCTTTATATAGACCTTAGTGGTCCCTAATACTGTATCTGAAGTCTCTTTATATAGACCTTA
>JABXJD010000577.1:10000-25000 GCA_013375575.1 Percina caprodes
CAGCAGGGTGTGTGTGTGTGTGTACCTCCAGGATGTGGTGCAGCAGGGTGTGTGTGTGTGTGTGTGTACCTCCAGGATGTGGTGCAGCAGGGTGTGTGTGTGTGTGTGTGTGTGTGTGTGTGTGTGTGTATACCTCCAGGATGTGGTGCAGCAGGGTGTGTGTGTGTGTACCTCCAGGATGTGGTGCAGCAGGGTGTGTGTGTGTGTGTGTACCTCCAGGATGTGGTGCAGCAGGGTGTGTGTGTGTGTGTGTGTACCTCCAGGATGTGGTGCAGCAGGGTGTGTGTGTGTGTGTACCTCCAGGATGTGGTGCAGCAGGGTGTGTGTGTGTGTGTGTGTGTACCTCCAGGATGTGGTGCAGCAGGGTGTGTGTGTGTGTGTGTGTGTGTGTGTACCTCCAGGATGTGGTGCAGCAGGGTGTGTGTGTGTGTGTGTGTGTGTGTGTACCTCCAGGATGTGGTGCAGCAGGGTGTGTGTGTGTGTGTGTGTGTGTGTACCTCCAGGATGTGGTGCAGCAGGGTGTGTGTGTGTGTGTGTGTGTGTGTGTGTGTGTGTGTGTACCTCCAGGATGTGGTGCAGCAGGGTGATTCTGGACTTGTTGGCTTTAGTCTCCGTCAGTTTGAGCAGAGTCCCGATCTTAAAACCTTCAGCGTTCCCCGTGTGAGTCCCCTGGTGATGACATCACACAGTGACCGATGACATCACAGGACAGGGAAGTGACATCACATCTTCAGACAGATTTCTATTCACCTGTCAGACTTCCATCATACTACATCAACAGTCTTTATATCATTAACGTGATATTATTTCTTAATATTCTCACGTAGTTCAGAAAGTTTCCGACGCTCAGGATGAGTTTACAGAAGCTGGGCAGACGGACGCTCTCCTTCACACCTGAACACACCACAACACAGTCAATTAATCAATCAATCAATCAATCAATCAATCAGACATGCAGCACTTCATCATGAATAAGGTAAAAATGATGATGCAGTAAATAACTCTACTCTTGTAAACTGTGTGTGTGTGTGTGTGTGTGTGTCGCTGTGTGTGTGTGTCTGTGTGTCTCTGTGTGGGAGTGTGTGTGTCTCTGTGTGCGTCGCTGTGTGTGTGTGTCTGTGTGGGTCTCTGTGTGCGTCTGTGTGTGTCTGTCTCTGTGTGTGTGTGTGTGTGTGTGTGTGTGTGTGCGTTACATACGCTGACAGGCTCGGTCCAGCAGGTCTGCTTTGGGCTTCAGAGTCTCCAACACACAGCTGCTCTCCTCACACAGCAACATACACTCTATCCTCAGAGAGTAACTACACACACGCACACACACACACACACACACACACACACACACACACACACACACACACACACACACTTTATTATCTCTGCAGCTGTAAAACGCTCCACTGATTAAATATCCGATACAGCCCCCGACCCCCAATCACATGTGTCCTGCTGCAGGTGTGTGTTACCTGGGGACATCCAGCAGCTGCAGGTAAAACTGGTCCACAGACGCCAACTTGTCCCTGTCGACCTGGAGGGACTTCAGGTTCTCTACCTGGGGGAACAGGTGAGGAGGTGAGTGGTGACAGGTGATGGGGTGAGAAGTGAGAGGGGGACAGGTGAGACGGAGGGACAGGGCAGCCTGTTCTCATGAAGCATTCATACATACAGCACATAACACAAGACTTTCACCAGGAAACAGGTGGGACAGGTGAGACAGGTGTTCAGGTGAGACAGGTGTTCAGGTGAGACAGGTGTTCAGGTGAGACAGGTGTTCAGGTGAGACAGGTGTTCAGGTGAGACAGGTGTTCAGGTGAGACAGGTGTTCAGGTGAGACAGGTGTTTGAGAGTCACTCTGACCTCATGTTTCTCTGGCAGCAGTTTGATCAGCTGTTTCAAGACCTCCACGTCAAACCTGGACCGGTCTCCGCTCCGGATCAGAGACACAAAGTCTGCATGGGAACTGCAAGAGACACAGACAGGGACAGGTGAGGCGGGGAACAGGTGAGGCGGGGAACAGGTGAGGCGGGGAACAGGTGAGACAGAATATAAGACCTGGTCACCATTTAAACTGCTTGAGGAAGATGTTGAGGTTCAGGCTTTTCTTGGCATCGATGAAGGAAATCTGGGGACAAATTGAAGACATGAGGACACATGAGAACTAAACGCTCCGTCCTTGGACCCAGAGGACAAGTCTCTCAGGGGGGATGCTGTACCTCTTTGGGCTCAGTCTTGGTCTTGGTTCTGGTCTTGGTCTCAGTTGGAGGAAGGCTGAAGAGTTGCTCGATGCTGCAGTAATCTGGTTCTACAGAGTCCAAAGACGGAGACGTCCACAGGGACTGATGAGCTACAGAGAGACAGACAGAGAGACAGAGAGAGAAATAGAGCGACAGAGACAGAGAGACAGAGACAGAGAGAGACAGACAGACAGACAGAGAAAGAGAGACAGACGTAAATACATCATCAGTGGTGGACAGTAGCATTACTTATGGTACTGAAGTTGAGTAGTTTTTTGTGTACTTTTACTTTTTAAAGTCTGTACTTTTACTTTTACTAGAGTGTGTTTTCGTATTCTAACAGAATCACAGAAGGATCTGAACTGAGACCAGAATCCTGGACCAGACCCTGTCCCCCCAGGACGGACTACAAGAACACGTGACTCACCTGTCAGCGCTCTGGACGGGAGTTTCTGCCAGTTCAGCTTCTTCATTCGGAGAGTGGGGCAGGGGGGGGGGCTAACACGTGACCCCCCCAGACCCTGAACTGTCTGGGATACGATGAAGTCACCTGGAGGGGGGGGGGGAGCCCCAAAACATGGTAAGGGGGGAGGGGGAGGAAGCCCAAAACCAGGTAAAGGGGGAGGGGGTGGAGGCCCAAAACCAGGTAAGGGGGGAGGGGGAGGAGGCCCTAAACCAGGTAAGGGGGGAGGAGGAGGGGCCCCCAAACCAGGTAAGGGTGGAGGGGGAGGAGGAGGAGCTCCCAAACCAGGTAAGGGGAGGAGGAGGGGCCCCCAAACCAGGTAAAGGTGGAGGGGGAGGAGGAGGAGCTCCCAAACCAGGTAAGGGTGGAGGGGGAGGAGGAGGAGCTCCCAAACAAGGTAAGGGTGGAGGGGAAGGGGGAGGATCTCCCAAACCAGGTAAGGGTGATGAATGAGCACATGGCATAGCAGCAGGATGGTCTTGTAGTTGAGTCTGCACCGCCCTGTCGACTGTTCGGACCTTGCGATTGGCTGAGAAGGACTTTTGGGGGAGGAGCCTCTCCAGCAGACAGTCAGCAGAGTCTAAGTCACCTACAACACACACAAGCTGCGTAATGAGGACCAGGACCAGGACCACGTCATAGATTCTTCCCCATACGAGACGTAACGCAAGAGAGACAGAGACAGACAGAGACAGACTCCCCTAGCTGTCCTATCAAAATAAAGGCAGAAAAGCCCAAAATTAATGTGAGACCAAGCGTGTCCATCCGTACCGTCCTGGGCCAGCAGGGAGACTCGGTCTGCCAGCAGCTCCAGGGAGGACCAGACCTCGGCTCTGTCCGGATCCACCAGCAGCAAGGCCTGCAGGATGGACAGCAGCTGGACAGAGGACGGCCGGCTGGACACCTGGACACAGGGACAGACATCAGAGGAAAAGAGAGTAACATGAAAAGCATGTAATAATAACAACAACAACAACAACAACAATAAAAATAATAATATTAATAATAATGACGAGGACACAGAGACAGAGGACAGGGACACGGAGACCTAGGACGGGGACACAGAGACAGAGGACGGGGACACAGAGACAGAGGACGGGGACACAGAGACAAAGGACAGGGACACAGAGACAGGGACACAGAGACAGAAGACAGTACATAGAGACAGAGGACGGGGACACAGAGACAGAGGACGGGGACACAGAGACAAAGGACAGGGACACAGAGACAGAAGACAGGGACACAGAGACAGAAGACAGTACATAGAGACAGGACGGGGACACAGAGACAGAGGATGGGGACCCAGAGACAAAAGGACACAGAGACAGAGGACGGGGAAACAGAGAGAGAGGACAGGGACACAGAGACAGAGGACAGGACACAGAGACAGGACGGACGTCTTCTACCTTTGTGAACAGCAAGTTGAAGACGTGCTGATGGCTGCTCATGTCCACTCCTCCGTACAGTCTGTCCATCTCCTCCTTGTCCTCCATCAGAGAGTCTTCAAACGCATTACACTGGATGTTCAGGTCCACGTCCTCCGTCTCCCTAGAGACCAAGAGACAGACAGAGAGAGAGAGAGGAAGAGAGAGAGAGAGAGAGAGAGACAGAGAGGAAGACATTGAGACAGGCAGAGACAGACAGAGAGAGAGAGGAAGAGAGAGAGAGAGAGAGAGGAAGAGACAGAGAGAGAGAGCGGGAGGAAGAGACAGAAAGAGAGACAGAGAGGAAGACATTGAGACAGGCAGAGACAGACAGAGAGAGAGACAGTTCACACACGGGCGAACATGTTGATTATTATTAATAAAGATGAAGCTGTACCTCAGTCTGGGCAGAACGTCCAGCAGATGTAACCCTGGAAAACACACACACACACACACACACACACACACACACACACACACACACACACACACACACACACACACACACACACACACACACACACACACACACACACACACACACACACACACACACACACACACACACACGATTAGACTAGGTGAAGCATGTCCTGGATGTGTTGAGTTACGTATTATCCCCAGAATGACGTCATTATGACATCATTATGACGTCATAATGACGTCATGTCCTATTCAGGGGGGTGTTGCGGGCCAGCTGGTACCGATGAACTCCTGTCTCAGCCGGTCCCTCTTCCTCAGGTCTTCCTGTCCCCACAGCAGGACGTTGACGACGCTGAGCAGCGTCCCCAGGTACGCGGCGTTGTCGGACGCCTGCAGCTCGCTCATGATCACGCTGAACCGATACTGCTGCTTCTTCACCGTCTGGACACACACACACAGAGAGAGAGACACACACACACACACACACACACAGAGAGAGAGACACACACACACACACACACACAGAGAGAGAGAGACACACACACACAAAGAGAGAGAGACACATAGACAGACACACACGGAGAGAGACACAGAGACAGACAGACAGACACAAAGAGAGAGAGAGACACACACACACACACACACACACACACCCTTAATTGTCATTCAACTGCACATTCACAATACACAGTTGAGCATTAATCACATTAATCAGTGTTGGCCAGTCGGCTACACTGAAGTCCTAGTTACCCAGCATGCACTTCTTTATGGTGGGAGGAAACCCACGCAAACATGGGGACAACATGCTAACTCTACACAGAAAGGCCCCAGGTGAGGTCAGACAGGTGAGGTAAGGGCAGACAGGTGAGGCCAGACAGGTGAGGTGAGGGCAGACAGGCAAGGCCAGACAGGTGAGGTGAGGCCAGACAGGTGAGGCCAGACAGGTGAGGCCAGACAGGTGAGGCCAGACAGGTGAGGGCAGACAGGTGAGGCCAGACAGGTGAGGTGAGGCCAGACAGGTGAGGGCAGACAGGTGAGGTGAGGGCAAACAGACAGATGAAGTGAGGGCAGACAGGTGAGGTGAGGGCAGACAGGCAAGGCCAGACAGGTGAGGTCAGACAGGTGAGGTGAGGCCAGACAGGTGAGGGCAGACAGGTGAGGTGAGGCCAGACCAGACAGGTGAGGCCAGACCAGACAGGTGAAGGCAGACAGGTGAGGTCAGACAGGTGAGGTCAGACAGGTGAGGGCAGACAGGTGAGGGCAGACAGGTGAGGGCAGACAGGTGAGGTGAAGCCAGACAGGTGAGGGCAGACAGGTGAGGGCAGACAGGTGAGGTGAGGCCAGACAGGTGAGGGCAGACAGGTGAGGTGAGGGCAGACAAGTGAGGGCAGACAGGTGAGGTGAGGGCAGACAGGTGAGGTGAGGGCAGACAGGTGAGGTGAGGGCAGACAAGTGAGGGCAGACAGGTGAGGTGAGGGCAGACAAGTGAGGGCAGACAGGTGAGGCCGGGACCTTTCCCATCAGGATGTGGTGAGATACGGTTGTTGTTCTGATTTTTATCTGCAGTCACACCTGCTGATAACGGAGAACTCTGCAGCTCTACAGGTAACCTCTAGTGCCAGTCTTAAAAGGCCAGTAGCCCCGTTTTTACAGGTAACCTCTAGTGCCAGTCTTAAAGGGCCCCCAGGGTGGGGGGGTTGTCCTCCCTTACCTTGTAGTGGTGCAAGGCGTCCAGGGCCAGGCGGTGTCCCCGGGGGTCAAACAGAGCGATGGCCGCCAGCAGCTCAAACACCTGCATCTTCACCATGACGTTAGACGTGTCCAGGGCTGAGGGACAGGGACATACAGAGAGACAGGGACATAGTTAGGGACAGAGACGGGGACATACACAGGGATGGAGACACACAGGGATGGGGAGAGAGTCATTAAGGCCATTTTACAGACAGGCAGACAGGCAGACAGACAGGCAGACAGACAGACAGACAGACAGACAGACAGACAGACAGACAGGCAGACAGGCAGACAGGCACCCACCCTGGATCAGGGTCCTGACGTAGCCCTGGTGGTCCAGGATGAAGACCAGTCCCTGTGAGGAGTTCATGACTGCGCGGACGCATGCGACGCAGGTCAGCTGCAGCAGGGCGTCAGCGATGCGGGTGCAGCCGCGGCCCGACAGGCGCTGCAGCGCCTCCATCAGCAGGTCCAGACCCCCCAGCTCCAGGAACTGGATCATCCAGGTCTGGCTGCTGGTCTCAAGCCGCCGCCGCAGACCAGCGTAGTTCACCACCGTGGGGATCTGGACCAGGGAGGGTCAGAGGTCAGAGACAGGGAAAGAGAGACTGTGGGTGGGTGGGGGGTTGTATAACAGTGTGTGTGTGTGTGTGTGTGTGTCCCTCATTCCCCTGCTCTGCCCCCCACCTGTAGCAGTCTGATGCAGAGCTCGGGCTCGGCGTTCTCCAGGTTGGCCTCCAGCGCAGCGTCTGGGTCGTTGCCATGACTACCTGTGATGCGGTCCTTTACCGCCTCCCATTTCATGGTAGCCCATTTGGTTGCCATGACGACAAGAAGCCTGGTCTTGAATCGTCCAATCAGCTTCCACCTGTTGGTCATTGATCAATATGTTGAAATGATGACTCAGCAGTTTCTACCCAAGACCTTCTGTGTGTGTGTGTGTGTGTGTGTGTGTGTTTGTGTCTGTCTGTGTGTGTGTGTGTGTGTGTTTCTGTGTGTCTGTCTCTGTATGTGTGTGTCTGTCTGTGTGTGTGTGTCTCTGTATGTGTGTCTGCGTGTGTGTAGATGTCAGTTTCAATGACTCAGCATTTTCTATCAGATTGAATCAGCTGATCTTCAGTCAAACCACCATTGTTCTGTTATCTGTGTGTGTGTGTGTGTGTGTGTGTGTATATATGTGTGTGTGTGTATATATGTGTCTGTGTGCGTATATGTGTGTGTGTGCATGTGTATGCGTGTGGTGTGTGTGTGTCTGAGTGTGTGTGTGTGTCTCTGTGTGTGTGTGTGTCTCTGTGTGTGTGTGTGTGTGTGTGTGTGTGTGTGTAGATTCCTTCATGCCAGCCAAGCCTGGGCAGAGATAACTCAGCTGATAAAGCAGCTTTAAAAAAAAAAAAAAAAACTAATTAAAACTATAAAATTTATACTGTAACTTAATTAAAATGCATTTTTCCGACAGTCAAAAATTCCAATAATTTAGAATAAAATACAAATGCAGTAAACGTAAAATTACTGACTTACTAAAAGGTTTTATCTTTGTATCAAAGTCGAATTATATTATTAATTATTATTAATATAATACTGAGTTATGGGAAATTCACAAGACTGAACTCGTCTATTTATTTAATTAGTTTTCTGAGCCTTTTGAAATTTTTGTGGGTTTTTTCTCAAAATGTTCTGCCCATCAGCGACATGTCTACCCAACCAATACAAGAAAACCTTTAAGCCTGTCGAGCTACACATTGTTCTGGTGAATTCGGCATAGAAATTAATAATTAAAACTCTTTCTATTTCTGTAAAAAGACTGTTTTCAACTCTCCAAGTCAACTCCACGAATACGCGGTACGCTACAGCCGTGGGTGAATTCAGACGAACAGCAGCAATCAAAGCACAACTTAAAGTAGTTATTAAATAAAAATAAAGAAGATTGATCCATTTAACACGAGCCGAATTACAGTGTAGACAGCAATGACTTATGAGGTGTTTTCCCTAAAATGAATCACGAGGTTTTTGTTTGCCAACGAGTGATTAGTCTTAAAAGTCCAGTTTTTCCGGTGAGCTTCCGCACCGGGACTGACGGTACACACACCCCTGACGCAACTTTCACGTACTTTCTCACATGAAATCTAAATCTGACACTTTAAAGGATGATTTCACACATAAATGGTTTTAATACGATTAAAAGATCAGCTGAATCCTTACCGTGACAACCGGAGAGCGGGAAACCGTCTGGACAAATATCCGAAGTCTTAAGACACTGTCCTCTATCACGTCCGCATGATGTGGGCGCGGTCAGAGCTGCCACATCTGTGCGCGTGCATGGTGCGCGTGCATATGTGGGTAAAATTTGACCCATTTTCAAAAAGTTTCTCCATCTGAAATTTGGGTTTTTAACTTTTACCAAATTGTCGAAAACATGTTGAATTCGTGTGTTTTATTTAATTTTATAGTATTTACAGAATAACAAAAATCACGACAATTCTCAAAAAGTGGAAAAAAAAAAAATGTCACAAAAAAAACGTGCAAAAAAGATCAACCAACATCAGAATGAGTGGCAAAAGACTTAGGAAAAGACAGAAAAATATACGTTTTCATTTTTTTTTAAAAATCCCCAAAAATGTGCATGTGGACGGGAAGACAATGTCAGGGTTGAAGTTATGAATCTTTATAACTTTATTATTTCTGGAAAATCCCATAACCATAAGAGCCGACTTAATTACACTTTATTAACTAGCCGTGCTAGCATAGCTCATGTAGCTATATCATAGGCCTTTAGCACAGATGAGACCGTGTTAATCCACAGAGAAACAGATTCCTCAACGCTGAAAGATCGCAAGAAGTTACAACTCTTCTAAAAACTTGTGGTGAGTCGACTGTAATATTTGGCGAAATAGTATGAAGTTGGGAATAAATAATAGTAATCGTTAGCATTATCGCTAGCGCTAGCCGCGTTAGCAACCGTTAGCATTATCACTAGCCGCGGTAGTAACCGTTAGCGTTAGCCACGCTAGCATTAGCGTTAGTTAGCTATGCTGTGCCTGCCAAATCTACTCATGTTAACGTTAATGTATTAACTTACCTTGTATCTTATTAACATTACTTATAACAACTGTGCTTTGGGCCTGCTAATGCTACTGTGACTGTTTTTCTTTGCTAGCTCACGGTATTGATGCAGTGTTACTTTGGAAAAGCAATTACATATTACAAGTTACCCCCATTTAAAATGTAATAGTTGTTTAACTATGTAAATGACTTTGACAAATATTTAAAAACTTTTTGTCAGTTTTCTAAATATCTATTAACGCTTGTGTTGTCTTCCCGTTGACAGTGAAAATCAACACTTTTGTTGACGCTTTTTTCCAATGTTTTTAACTTTTTCTTACAATTTTGTCCCTTTTCAACACTTTTGATGCTTTTTATCAATGTTTTTAATGATAAAAATGAGGGTTAACTTACTCAACACTGACTACTGTCAAACTACTTCTTAAAATCCTTCATCACATCAATTAAGATCATTATAATAATAAAGCAACATTTATTAAAATACTTTAAATTTCTGTCTCGAAATACTTTGACTTTCTGTCTCGAAATACTTTGACTTTCTGTGGAAAATATACATTTAGTTACAAAACTTTATTTTTCCATCAATGAAAAAACAGACGTCAACACTTAATAGTCACAGTGACATTCACCAATCAATAATCAATAACATCTCGACTCAATGTGACGCCAGCAGCTTCCTTAAAGGAAGTTATACATCTGTGTGATCTTTTCAAAATAAAATATCTTGTGATAATTTAAAAAACTGAACAGAATGTTTTCAAAATTTCAGTCTAACATAATGGAAATGATCCCTACAGAGATAGGGCCTCAAAATCATCATCACCAAATCCACCAAACTCCATGTAAATAATCACTACTTTTATCAGCGTAAAACACACTTCATTCAAAGTGGACAGAGACTAAATAAAACTACCAAAAGCCATCTTGGTTCATCTTTCCACTGTTCCACCAATCACCACTCTGGTCTGGTTGGAATAAACTCTTAATTCACCCATTTACATGTGGAGATATGCTGCTCTATACACACTAAAAGTAGTGATTATTTACATGGAGTCTGGTGGAGATATGCTGCTCTATACACACTAAAAGCAGTGATTATTTACATGGAGTCTGGTGGAGATATGCTGCTCTATACACACTAAAAGTTGTGATTATTTACATGGAGTCTGGTGGAGATATGCTGCTCTATACACACTAAAAGTTGTGATTATTTACATGGAGTCTGGTGGAGATATGCTGCTTATACATGCTAAAAGTAGTGATTATTTACATGGAGTCTGGTGGAGATATGCTGCTCTATACATGCTAAAAGTAGTGATTATTTACATGGAGTCTGGTGGAGATATGCTGCTCTATACATGCTAAAAGTAGTGATTATTTACATGGAGTCTGGTGGAGATATGCTGCTCTATACATGCTAAAAGTAGTGATTATTTACATGGAGTCTGGTGGAGATATGCTGCTCTATACATGCTAAAAGTAGTGATTATTTACATGGAGTCTGGTGGAGATATGCTGCTCTATACATGCTAAAAGTAGTGATTATTTACATGGAGTCTGGTGGAGATATGCTGCTCTATACACACTAAAAGTAGTGTTTATTTACATGGAGTCTGGTGGAGATATGCTGCTCTATACACGCTAAAAGTAGTGATTATTTACATGGAGTCTGGTGGAGATATGCTGCTCTATACACACTAAAAGTAGTGATTATTTACATGGAGTCTGGTGGAGATATGCTGCTCTATACATGCTAAAAGTAGTGATTATTTACATGGAGTCTGGTGGAGATATGCTGCTCTCTACACACTAAAAGTAGTGATTATTTACATGGAGTCTGGTGGAGATATGCTGCTCTATACACACTAAAAGTAGTGATTATTTACATGGAGTCTGGTGGAGATATGCTGCTCTATACATGCTAAAAGTAGTGATTATTTACATGGAGTCTGGTGGAGATATGCTGCTCTATACACGCTAAAAGTAGTGATTATTTACATGGAGTCTGGTGGGTTGGTGATGGTGATTTTGGGGCAGTTTCATGTTAAACTAAAAGCATCTTACTCTTTAACTTAAAGGTCTATAGACACTTCTTTAATTTAGTGAAAACATACGTTACAAAAAGACGGTGAATTACTTTCTACTTTGAGATTGTCACAAAGCTGAAATCTACCGATGAAAACGTCACAAACAACCATTACACCGTCACACGACCACAGGAAGGCACTGCTGCGTCTTTTCACAATAAAACACCTCAGGACACACAGATGTTAGCTTTACATCGAGGGAACAGTCCCGCATGTGAACGCATCGTCTCGTATTTGATCACGGAGGCGTTCACTGACCGCTGGTGAGCATGGAAGATCAGGATTCAACTACATTTTTTGGGTTTTTTTTCAAAAATGTTGTTTTTACCCCAATGTCTTTGTCCCTTTTGTTGACAGTTTTCACTTTATCGACATTTTAACCAATTTTTCCAACGTTTTTGACATTTTTTTTGTTACTTTTTCCTCTTTTTTCCCCAATGTTTTGTCGCCTTGTTCGACATTTTCGACATCACTAGGGATCATTTTTCTCGCATGTTATAAAGAAAACAAATCTAGCTCCATGTGGCGACTTTATTACAAAATGCGGCAGGTAATTACTGGGGGGGGGGATCACAATATTTTCAGTGGCAATACTGTATATTATATTTTATATTATATATATTACATATAATATATACAGTATATTATATATTACACACTATATATATATATATATATATATATATATATATATATATATATATATATATATATATATATATAATATGTGTTGGTCGTTTGTCCCATTTTGCAGCAATAACATTGAACAAACAGAGAAATTTATTTTTGTAGATAAAACAGATGAACTAAGTTTCCCTTTGGGAACGTCATTTGAAATTGGGAAAAATTTGAAGTTGGAAAAAAGAAAAAAAATATATCGCAGTATATTGCAATATGTTTAAAATCGCAATAATATCGTATCGTGGCATAAGTATCGTGATGATATTGTATCGGGAGGCATCTGGTGATTCCCCCTCCCTAGTAATTACATCGTGCAGGTGTTATAACACGTGTCACTCCGCCGCGCCGACATCATGCAAGTGTTATAACACGTGTCACTCTGCCGCGCCGCCGTCAGCGCTCTCCTGGGAGACTTCAGAGTCCAGCGAGTAACACGAGCTGCCGTTGTCCTGAGCGTCTTTGTTGGCGTCCTCACAGAGCCCGCCCCCGCCGGCAGAGGCCCCACCTCCTGGCTCGGCGGCGGCCTCGCAGAAGTGCGCCGAGGCGTGGCAGAGCTGGCTACAGAGGCGGTTGTAGCGGTGGTGGCGTGACGGTTTGCCCGTGTGGCTGTACATGTGCTCCTGCAGCTGGCTCTTGTGCGAGAAGCGCAGGCTGCAGACGGCGCAGGCGATCTTGCGTTTACGGGAGTGTAGCACGGCGGCGGCGGGGCGGGCTACCCTCCTCTCTGCTTCTCCGCAGCTCGGCGGCAAGCTGGTTGGCGAGCGCCTGGCTCTGTCTCAGCGCCTCCTCCAAACCACCGGCATCCAGCTGCTTGCCATCGCCATCGCCCACAGGTGTCTCCTTAGCACCGGCGTCCGGCGGCAGGCGGGCGGGGTCGAACGCGTGGCTGAACAGATGCTCCCGTAAATCCTCAGGCGAGGAGCAGCGCTCGCCGCAGCGCGGGCAAAGCAACGCCGGCGCCCGCTCTCTGATGCCGGGGCTGCTGCACCGAGACTCCGCCCCCGGCGCCTCCTCGCCGTCCTCCTCCTCCACGCGCTCCTGCTTGATGCGTGCCGAGACGTCCGAGTCGTCTCCGGACGCAACGGAGCACACGTTGCGCAGCGCCGGCGCATGGCGATCCGACGGGATCCCCTCCAGTCCGACGGCGAGGGACCGCCCCTTCCGTGCGTCCTCCGGGCCGGCGCCGCCCTTCGGGGCCCCTGCTGCCTCCTTGCTGGCGAGCTGCGAGGAGATCTGGATGCCGTACAGGTTGGACATGCGGACGGTGTCGGCGGCGGCGTCAGCGGCGACGCCCTCGCCGGGCTTGCGGCACAACTGGTAGGCGTGCAGGAACTTGATGCCGTCCTGCAGCCGGCGCTGGTCCACCGGCTGCTGGGGACACAGACCCGTGTACATGATGTGGAGCAGGAAGCTGAAGACGTCCGGCTGGATGTCAGTGGGCTGGATCTTAATACACTCACTACACACACACACACACACACACACACACACATGCAGACAGAGACACACACACATGCAGACAGAGACACACACACACAGAGACACACACACACACACATACACACACACACGCACACATGCAGACACACACACACAGACAGAGACACACACACACACAGATACACACACACACACACACACACACACACACACACGCACACATGCAGACACAGACACACACACACACAGACAGAGACACACACACACACACACGCACACACACAGACAGAGACACACACACACACAGATAATAATAATGATAATATAATGATGTATAACAGTAATAACAGTAACAGTAATAACAGTAACAGTAATAACAGTAACAGTAATAGTAATAACAGTAACAGTAATAACAGTAACAGTAACAGTAATAACAGTAACAGTAATAACAGTAATAGTAATAACAGTAACAGTAATAACAGTAACAGTAATAACAGTAATAGTAATAACAGTAATGACCTGGACTGGTGGATGAAGATCATCTTGAAGTAGTTGGAGAAGGCGGCCAGCACGGCGCGGTGGGCTTTGAAGTACACGTTGCCGATGGCAACGGTACAGTCGCACAGGAAGCCGAACTCCCGCTGCACGTTGAGCTGCTGCAGCAGGAAGACGCTGTGGGACGAGACCTCCATGACCCTGGAACTGAAACAGAGACCCCCATGACCCTGGAACTGAAACAGAGACCCTCATGACCCTGGAACTGAAACGGAGACCCCCATGACCCTGGAACTGAAACAGAGACCTCCACGACCCTGGAACTGAAACAGAGACCCCCATGACCCTGGAACTGAAACAGAGACCCCCATGACCCTGGAACTGAAACGGAGACCCCCATGACCCTGGAACTGAAACAGAGACCCCCATGACCCTGGAACTGAAACGGAGACCCCCATGACCCTGGAACTGAAACAGAGACCCCCATGACCCTGGAACTGAAACAGAGACCCCCATGACCCTGGAACTGAAACGGAGACCCCCATGACCCTGGAACTGAAACAGAGACCCCCATGACCCTGGAACTGAAACAGAGACCCCCATGACCCTGGAACTGAAACAGAGACCTCCATGACCCTGGAACTGAAAAAGAGACCTCCATGACCCTGGAACTGAAACAGAGACCCCCATGACCCTGGAACTGAAACAGAGACCTCCATGACCCTGGAACTGAAACAGAGACCCCCATGACCCTGGAACTGAAACGGAGACCCCCATGACCCTGGAACTGAAACAGAGACCTCCATGACCCTGGAACTGAAACATAGACCTCCATGACCCTGGAACTGAAACAGAGACCCCCATGACCCTGGAACTGAAACAGAGACCTCCATGACCCTGGAACTGAAACAGAGACCCCCATGACCCTGGAACTGAAACAGAGACCTCCATGACCCTGGAACTGA
>JABXJD010000577.1:30000-35000 GCA_013375575.1 Percina caprodes
ACGCCGCCAGAGAGCGCCGCGCCCGCGAGCCAGGGCCCGGCGCATCGGGGCTGGACGCCGCCGGCGGCGGCCGCGAGGCGTTTGAAGGCCACATGTCAAGCGGCGAAGACTCGGGAACCCCCGCGAAGCTTCGTAGAGTCAAAGAGGAGACGCAGGACGACGGCGTCGCCGGTGACGACGGCGGCGCCGGTGATGCTGCCGGCGGCGCCCCGTGCGAGCTGTGCGGCGCCCCGCTGACGGAGGAGGACACGGCGTCCCACTACCTGTCCAACCACATGGGGAACATCTGCGCCTGCGGACGCTGCGGACGCGTCCTCATCAAAGGACGACAGCTGCAGGAGCACGCCGAGCGCTGTGGAGACACACAAGGTAGGACTGCCCCCCCACCCTGGGGACGGGGGGAGGAGATTCTTTCTTTCTTTCTTTCTTTCTTTCTTTCTTTCTTTCTTTCTTTCTTTCTTTAACATATAAAAATCTTGCACTACGTTGTAAAACTCTAGAACTTCAACCTGACGATGTAATTCTACATCTTAAAGATCTAGAACTGTTACTAACGTTGTAGAACTACACCGTCTAGTTCTAGGTCGTCTCTTCCCGACCGGGATGTCAAAACAAATGCTAAAAAAAAATCATTAAAAATCCCAAAACGTTGGGAAAAGCCACAAAAAAGATGATTTAAAGCCTTGAGGTGTGGCCGGGGGGGCCGGGGGCAGTGGTAGCGAAGGGCGGAGACGCTTAAGAGGTTTTAAAAATAATCTTTAAAAAAAAGTTTGAAAGTGAAGAAATGTTGAGCGTAGTTTCTGGGTCGCCGGGGGGGCAACACGAGGGTAAATGTTAGGATTTAGATTCTATATATTATTATTGATCGTGCTTAACGTTGTCCCGCCCTTGCCCCCCCGACAGGAGGCGAGTCGGACTCCCCCGGCGAGGACGAGGCGTCTCTGCCGGAGGACCCGTCGGGGGTGGAGGACGTGGACCTGGCGTGCCCCCACTGCGGCGCCCTCTTCCAGAGCGAGAGCCTGGCGTTGGAGCACACCCTGTCCTGCCACGAGGACCTCCTGCGCCCGCCGCTGCTGGACGACGGCGGCCCCCCCCCCGGGGAACCGGACCACCGCCGCAAACACTTCTGCAGCATCTGCGGCAAAGGCTTCTACCAGCGGTGCCACCTGCGCGAGCACTACACCGTGCACACCAAGGAGAAGCAGTTCAGCTGCCAGACCTGCGGGAAGCAGTTCCTGCGCGAGCGCCAGCTGCGCCTGCACACCGACATGCACCGCGGCATGGCGCGCTACGTCTGCCCCGTCTGCGACCAGGGCACCTTCCTCAAACACGACCACGTGCGTCACATGATCTCCCACCTGGCGGCCGGGGAGACCATCTGCCAGGTGTGCTTCCAGATCTTCCCCGGCGGCGAGCAGCTGGAGAAGCACATGGACGTGCACCTGTACATCTGCGGCGTCTGCGGGGAGAAGTTCCGCCTGCGGAAAGACATGCGCAGCCACTACAACGCCAAGCACACCCGCAGACTGTAGGAGGCCCCCGCCAACACCACCCGCAGACCGTAGGGGGCCCCCGCCAACACCACCTGCAGACCGTAGGGGGCCCCCGCCAAAACCACCCGCAGACTGTAGGGGGCCCCTGCCAAAACCACCCGCAGACTGTAGGGGGCCCCCGCCAAAACCACCCGCAGACTGTAGGGGGCCCCTGCCAACACCACCCGCAGACTGTAGGAGGCCCCCGCCAACACCACCCGCAGACTGTAGGAGGCCAACACCACCCGCAGACTGTAGGAGGCCCCCGCCAACACCACCCGGAGACTGTAGGAGGCCCCCGCCAACACCACCCGGGGACTGTAGGGGGCCCCCGCCAACACCACCTGGAGACTGTAGGAGGCCCCCGCCAACACCACCCGGGGACTGTAAGGGGCCCCCGCCAACACCACCCGGAGACTGTAGGAGGCCCCCGCCAACACCACCCGGGACCGTAAGGGGCCCCCGCCAACACCACCCGGAGACTGTAGGAGGCCCCCGCCAACACCACCCGGGGACTGTAGGGGGCCCCCGCCAACACCACCCGGAGACTGTAGGAGGCCCCCGCCAACACCACCCGAGGACTGTAGGAGGCCCCCGCCAACACCACCCGAGGACTGTAGGAGGCCCCCGCCAAGCACACCTGGAGATGTAGAGACTAAAGAAGGCCTTGAGTCCTTTATAAAGCCATAACTGTGAGAACAAATGTTTCCACTTCCACGCCAAAGAGTAGAGCTGCAACTACGGCCTCCTGCACACCGGCACTGTGGGGGGGCGGGGGTGGGGGCAGGACGGGGGTGGGGTGTCCAAAGGACATAAAAACATCTTTTCTTCTTCTATCCTGGAAACGCTCGCGGTGGTGCCGGTTTGATTTCTAGCGCGCACAAATTTTAACCTGTTACCATGGGAACCAAAATACAGATGGACACGCCACGCAGCCGGTGTGCAGGAGGCCTAACGATGAAGATGAGGATGACCACCGACGCTTAATGTTATCTTCAGTCAGTCTGAACTGGAATATTATAATTAGATATCATAATATCATAATATTCTGTTTGTCTGACCAGCTGCCCTGTCCAAGATGGCCGCTGATCGTCCCTTTTTGTGGCGTTGATTTTTTTGCAGATTTTGTCTTTTCTCAACTTTTTGGTCCCTTAAGTTGCCATTTTGGCCGCTTTTCTTTAAATCTTTGGCCCTCCCCTGTCTCCTCTGCTGGGGGGGGGAGGCTTTGGCCCTCCTCTGCTGGAGGGGGGGTACATTTCTGACATTTTTGCATTAAAACCATTAAATGAACTATTTTAGTTGTTGCAGCTCTACCAAAAGACTTAATCTGCACTTTCTGAAGTGGTTAACCTAAATGGGGGAGGGGGGGGGGGGACTTGAACAGCTCCATCTAGTGGAGGGAAGCAGCAGCAGCTGCTGTTATTAATCCCAAACCAGAGTCAAACTCTCATGTGCACTTTGTAACTAAAGACATGGAAGGTTAAAATCACACATCCTCCACTTTAACTAGTTTGACTTTTAATCAGATTTTTCATCCTGGACAATAAAAGTTCTTCAAACTAACTTTCTGGAGCTCAGTTCTTAAAGAGTAACTACCATTTATCACCATCACCAACCCACCAGACTCCATGTAAATAATCACTACTTTTAGTGTGTATAGAGCAGCATATCTCCACCAGACTCCATGTAAATAATCACTACTTTTAGCATGTATAGAGCAGCATATCTCCACCAGACTCCATGTAAATAATCACTACTTTTAGTGTGTATAGAGCAGCATATCTCCACCAGACTCCATGTAAATAATCACTACTTTTAGCATGTATAGAGCAGCATATCTCCACCAGACTCCATGTAAATAATCACTACTTTTAGTGTGTATAGAGCAGCATATCTCCACCAGACTCCATGTAAATAATCACTACTTTTAGCGTGTATAGAGCAGCATATCTCCACCAGACTCCATGTAAATAATCACGACTTTTAGTGTGTATAGAGCAGCATATCTCCACCAGACTCCATGTAAATAATCACTACTTTTAGCGTGTATAGAGCAGCATATCTCCACCAGACTCCATGTAAATAATCACTACTTTTAGCGTGTATAGAGCAGCATATCTCCACCAGACTCCATGTAAATAATCACTACTTTTAGCGTGTATAGAGCAGCATATCTCCACCAGACTCCATGTAAATAATCACTACTTTTAGCGTGTATAGAGCAGCATATCTCCACCAGACTCCATGTAAATAATCACTACTTTTAGCGTGTATAGAGCAGCATATCTCCACATGTAAATGGGTGAATTAAGAGTTTATTCCAACCAGACCAGAGTGGTGATTGGTGGAACAGTGGAAAGATGAACCAAGACGGCTTTTGGTCGTTTTATTTAGTCTCTGTCCACTTTGAATGAAGTGTGTTCTACGATGATAAAAGTAGTGATTATTTACATGGAGTCTGGTGGGTTTGGTGATGGTGAGTTCGGGGCTGTTTCATGTTGAACTAAAAGGATCTTACTCACTCAGACACACAGAGACATGGAGACACAGTTAATGGTGGATAAACATAAGTTGCTCTTTATTATTATATATTGCAAAGAACAAAAGCGACCAATCAGATTAGTTCACCAACAGAAGGGATTTCTTCCAGATTAATGACATCATCTCTTCTCCCACAGAGGAACCAATAAAACAATCTAAGTAACTTTAGTCTTTTGTTAGCTTTACTGTGTGTGTGTATGTATATATATATATATTATATATATATATGATATATTATATATATATATATATAAATAGTATAATGTTATGTTTAAATATGCAAATGAGGCTTTAACCCTCGTGTTGTTCCCCCCCGACCAAAATTGTTGTTTTTCAAAGTCAAAATATCAAAATAAAAACATTTTAACGACGTTACGTCGTCTTTCCCCCGATGACGTTTGTCAACGTTTTCGTCGCCTTTTGAATTTTTTCCCAAATTTTTAAAGCTTTTTTTTTACATTTGTTTACATTTTAGTTAATTTTATTGACATTTGTCTTTTTCACATTTTACATTTCATACAAGTTCTTTTATCAATAATTTTTTTATTGATTATTTTTTATTTTTCGACTTTTGTGTCTCCCCCGATGATTTTGAAGTTTTTTTTCTCTTTTTTAACCAATTATTTTTTTCTCTAAATGTTATAAAATTGACCAAAAAACCCAAATCCAGTGAAAGCAGTGACCTGATTATTAATGTAACTTTATGGACAATTAGTTTGAAAGATATGGAAACTTTTTGAAAAGGAGTCAGCAGGAGGTTAAAATAACGTGAAGATCTACAGCCATGAACGTAGAATTATATCCATTAATTTAACCTTTTTACTTCCTGCTAAATATGATTTATAATATAAAAACAGCTTCCTGGTTCCGCGCTGATGACCTCATCGCTCCGGTCTCCGTGGCAACAGGAACACCTGTCAATCAAAA
>JABXJD010000577.1:37500-45000 GCA_013375575.1 Percina caprodes
ATCATGGCGGCGTCCGTGATCGCCTTCTTCGCCTTCTCCTCCGCGTTACGGTTCTCCTGCAGGGTCACATGACACTCACAGGTGGGGGGGGTGTCTGTGTCTCTGTGTGTGTGTGTGTGTGTGTGTGTGTGTGTGTGTGTGTGTGTGTGTGTGTGTGTGTGTGTGTGTGTGTACCTGTACAGCCTCCTCCACCTCTCCCTGCAGCTGCATGACATCAGCCTCCATCTTCTTCTTCTGGTTCACCAGACTGGTGTTGTGTGCGTGCAGGAGCTGCGCGCGCTCCGTTGCCTCGGCGACCTCCTGCTCGGCGAGCTTGCGGCTGCGCTCCGTCTGCTCCAGCGCAGCGCGGACCTCGTCCAGCTCCGCCTGCAGCAGGTTGGTGCGCCGCTCCAGCGCCGCCACGCTCTCACGCAGCTCCTCGCCGCTGCGCTGGGACTCATCCAGCTGCAGCTGGGAGTCCTTCAGGAACGCCTGGGGGGGGAGCACATACAGGGAGCAGATCAGACAGGGAGGAGATCAGACAGGGAGGAGATCAGACAGGGAGCAGGTCAGACAGGGAGCAGATCAGACAGGGAGGACATACAGGGAGCAGATCAGACAGGGAGCAGATCAGACAGGGAGCAGATCAGACAGGGAGGACATACAGGGAGCAGATCAGACAGGGAGCAGATCAGACAGGGAGGATATCCAGGGAGCAGATCAGACAGGGAGCAGATCAGACAGGGAGGACATACAGGGAGCAGATCAGACAGAGAGCAGATCAGACAGGGAGGACATAGAGGGAGCAGGTCAGACAGGGAGGAGGTCAGACAGGGAGCAGATCAGACAGGGAGCAGGTCAGACAGGGAGCAGGTCAGACAGGGAGCAGGTCAGACAGGGAGCAGGTCAGACAGGGAGGACATCCAGAGAGCAGGTCAGACAGGGAGCAGGTCAGACAGGGAGCAGATCAGACAGGGAGGATATCCAGGGAGCAGATCAGACAGGGAGCAGATCAGACAGGGAGCAGGTCAGACAGGGAGCAGATCAGACAGGGAGCAGGTCAGACAGGGAGCAGGTCAGACAGGGAGCAGATCAGACAGGGATATGTTTCAGTGTCTCAAGGTGCTGGACACAGGAAAACCTTAAAATCTTATTACACTGAAAAGGTTTTAAGATATTTTGTTGAAGCTGACACAGAATAGTCACATAAATTCACATTTAATCGTATTCAGAACATTATTTCACATTCATGTATTTATTTATTTTAGAGATATTCAATTTCAGATTTTATTTTATTACATAAATTATTTTTAACCATTGAGGCCGAGTGTGTGTCTGTCTGTGTGTGTGTGTGTGTGTGTGTGTGTGTGTACATGTGTGTGTGTCTGGAAATCATAACATGGTCACCCTAGAGTGTGTATCTGTCTGTCTGTGTGTGTGTGTGTGTGTGTGTGTGTGTGTGTGTGTGTGTGTATTTATGTGTGTGTACATGTGTCTGTGTGTCTGTGTGTGTATATATGTGTGTGTACATGTGTGTCTGTGTGTATGTGTGTGTGTGTATATATGTGTGTGTACATGTATGTGTGTGTCTGTGTGTGTATATATGTGTGTGTACATGTGCGTGTGTTTGTGTGTGCGTGTGTACATATGTGTGTGTGTGTGTGTGTGTGTGTGTGTGTGTGTACATATGTGTGTGTACATGTGTGTGTGTGTGTCTGTGTGTGTGTGACCTGCAGGGTCTTGACTTGCTTCTGGGCGTCCGCTGCCTGCCGGTTGGCCTTCCCCAGCTGGATCTCCATCTCGTTGAGGTCGCCCTCCATCTTCTTCTTCACCCTCAGCGCCTCGCTGCGCGTCTCCGCCTCCAGGGACGCCTGCAGCGACTCCAGCGTGCGCTGGTAGTTCCTCGCCTCCGCCTCCTCGCGCGCTCCGCCATCTTGCGCTCCATCTCGGCCTTCGATTGGTTGAACTCCAGCTGGGCGCGCAGGATCTTACTCTCCTCGTGCTCCAGAGACCCTTCAGAACAAGGAACCGCTTATAAACTACAACCCAGACAAGATGGAGGGCTGAAGAACTATAACAGATAGGATGGAGGCTTAAGAACTACAACAGATACAGGATGGAGGCTTAAGAACTACAACATATATAAGATGGAGGGCTTTAAGAACTACAACAAACACAGGTTGGAGGGTTTAAGAACTACAACAGATACAGGATGGAGGCTTAAGAACTACAACAGATATAGGATGGAGGCTTAAGAACTACAACAGATATAGGATGGAGGGCTTTAAGAACTACAACAGACACAGGATGGAGGCTTAAGAACTACAACAGATATAGGATGGAGGGCTTTAAGAACTACAATAGACAGGATGGAGGGTTTAAGAACTACAACAGATACAGGATGGAGGGCTTAAGAACTACAACAGATATAGGATGGAGGGCTTTAAGAACTACAATAGACAGGATGGAGGGTTTAAGAACTACAACAGATACAGGATGGAGGGCTTAAGAACTACAACAGATATAGGATGGAGGGCTTTAAGAACTACAATAGACACAGGATGGAGGGTTTAAGAACTACAACAGATACAGGATGGAGGGCTTAAGAACTACAACAGACACAGGATGGAGGGCTTTAAGAACTACAACAGATACAGGATGGAGGGTTTAAGAACTACAACAGATATAGGATGGAGGGCTTTAAGAACTACAACAGACACAGGATGGAGGGCTTTAAGAACTACAACAGATAGGATGAACTACAACATGTCTGCCTACCTTCGGCCTCCTCCAGCGCCGCCTGCAGCTCCGCCTTCTCCTGCTCCAGCTGTTTCCGAATCTTCTCGAGCTCGTGGGCGCTGCGCCCCCCCTCGCCCAGCTGCACCCCCAGGTCGTTGACCTCCTCCTGCAGGTTCTTGTTCTCCCGCCGCGCGGTGTCCAGCTGGTCCAGCGCCTCCTCGTAGGCGTTCCTCAGCCGGAACAGCTCCGTGCTGAGTCCCCGCGCCTCCTTCTGGGCCCCCTCCAGCTCGCACGCTGCCTCCTCGAACTTCTGCTTCCACTCCGCCGTCACCTGATAAGTAATCACCAGACTCCATGTAAATAATCACTACTTTTAGCGTGTATAGAGCAGCATATCTCCACCAGACTCCATGTAAATAATCACTACTTTTAGTGTGTATAGAGCAGCATATCTCCACCAGACTCCATGTAAATAATCACTACTTTTAGTGTGTATAGAGCAGCATATCTCCACCAGACTCCATGTTAATAATCACTACTTTTAGCGTGTATAGAGCAGCATATCTCCACCAGACTCCATGTAAATAATCACTACTTTTAGTGTGTATAGAGCAGCATATCTCCACCAGACTCCATGTAAATAATCACTACTTTTAGTGTGTATAGAGCACCTTATCGAAGGCCCGCTGCTTCTTATCCAGCGCCGCCGCCGCCGCGTTGGACCGCTCCAGGTCCAGCATCAGGTCCTCAATCTCGCCCTGGAGCCGGTGCTTGGTCTTCTCCAGCGAGGAGCACTTGGCGTTGGCGGCCTCCACGCTTTCCTCGGCGTCCTGCAGCCGCTGCACCAGCTTCTTCTTCGCTTCCTCCAGCTCCTCCGTCTTCTGGATGCCGTCGGTCTCGTAGCGGGCGCGCCACACGGCGAGCTCCGTGTTGCATTTGGACAGCGCGCGCTGCAGCTCCGCCTTTGCCTCCTGCTCCTCCTCAAACTGTTCGCGCAGAAGGTCGCAGTCGTGCCGCGCCGACTGCACGGCGTGCGCCAGCGCATTCTTCGCTTTGACTTCCTCCTCCAGCTGGCGCCGCAGGTCCTCCACCTGGGGCAGAAGAAGAAGAAGGAGGATGAGGAGGATGAGGAAAAAGAATAAGAAGTGTGTGTCTCTCTGTGTGTGTGTGTGTACCTGCTGTGTGTGTGTGTGTGTGTGTGTGTGTATGTGTGTACCTGCTGTGTGTGTGTGTGTGTGTGTGTGTGTGTGTGTGTGTGTGTGTGTGTGTGTGTGTGTGTGTGTGTGTGTGTGTGTGTGTGTGTGTGTGTGTGTGTGTACCTGCTGTCTGTGTGTGTGTGTACCTGCTGTGTGTGTGTGTGTGTGTGTGTGTGTGTGTGTGTGTGTGTGTGTGTGTGTGTGTGTACCTGCTGTCTGTGTGTGTGTGTACCTGCTGTGTGTAGGAGTTCTTCCCCCTGATCAGCTGGGTGACCAGCCCCTCCTTCTCCTCCAGCCTCCGGCCCATGTCGGCGTTCTCGGCGAGCAGCCGCGCCCGCTGCGCGCCGAGCTCGGCGGCGCCGCGCTGCGCATCCTCGTGCCGGGTCCGCAGCTCGGAGACGGCGTCCTCCAGGCCGCGGCACGACTTCTCCACCGCCGCCTTCGCCCTCGCCACGCTCTCCAGGCTCGAACATGCGTCGTCCAGCTCCATCTTCAGCTCGCTCTTCTCCTTCTCCAGCTTCTGTATTTATGGTGGTTATTACATGTATTTATTATCATATTATATATACATACTGTATATAACTAACACTCAGACACACACACACACACACACACACACACACACACACACACACACAGAGAGAGACAGACCCCCTTGCCTGTTTGACCCGCTGCAGGTTGTCGATGTGCCCCCCCAGCTCCGCCATGCTGTCGGCGTGCTTCTTCCTCAGTGCCGCCGCCGTGGACTCGTGCTGCAGGGTTGATTCCTCCAGCTCTCGCCGCAGCTTCTGGAACTCAGCGTCTCGCTTCTTATTCAGCTCCACCTGAGGGGGGGGACAAGGGGGGCAGGGGGGCAAGGGAGGGACAAGAGAAGAAGAAGATGAGACAACAAGTCAAAGAAAGACAAAAACACACACATGCACACACTGTCACACACAGACACACACACTCTCATAATAAACAGACATTAGCTCTCTATCCCATGTCTCACCTGTGCCGACGTGGCCCCCCCGGCCTCCTCCAGCCTCTCGCTGATGTCCTCAAGTTCCCGGGACAGATCGCAGCGCTGCTTCTCCACCTTGGCCCTGGCGGCCCGCTCCGCGTCCAGCTCCTCCTCCAGCTCCTCAATCCGGGCCTGGTTTTCCTTCAGCTTCTTCTGCAGCTGCACGCCGGCGACCTGTTCGTCCTCCAGCCTCGCGCTCACGCCGGCGATCTCCAGGTCCTTCTTCTTCAGCCTCTCCTCCAGCTGCTGCTTGTCGTTCTCCAGGTCCATCAGGCTCTCCTGGGCCAGCTTGAGATCGCCCTCGAACCTGCGCTTGGATCGCTCCAGATCCACACGGGCTTTCCTGGTCCAGCGAGCCCTCCAAGTCGTCCAGCTGCTGCTCCAGTTTCACTTTGGCCTTCGCGAGACTGTTGGCTTTGTCTTCCTCGCTCTGCAGGTCGTCCAGCGTTTGCTGGTGCGCTTCCTGCAGGGCCTTCTTCTCCCTCGTTAGCTTCGTGATGTTGTCATCTTGCGACGCCATTTCCTCCGTTAGATTTTTTACTTTATTCTCCGTCGCGTGCTTCTCTTTCTCCACTTTTGCCAGCGTTAGCTCCAGATCGTCGATGTCTTTCTTCAACTCCGAGCATTCGTCTTCGAGCTTCCGCTTCTTCGCAGTCAGATCGGCGTTCAGTTCCTCTTCATCTTCCAGTCTTTCCGACATCTCCTTCAGCTTTGACTCCATTTGGATCTTGCTCTTTATGAGTTGTTCGCACCGCTCCTCGGCGTCCGTTAGCGTGTCCTGCTCGGACTGAATCTGCAGCGCAAGATCATTCTTCTCTTGCAGAAGCGTCACGATCTTCTCCTCCAGGTCCTTGCGTCTCGTTTCCGATTTCTCCAACGCTTCCTTCAGCTTGTTGAACTCATCCTTCATGTTCGCCATCTCCTTCTCCGACTCAGCGCTCTTGAGCAAGGGCTTGATTTTAAAGAACAGCTTCATCCATGGCCAGTTCTTCACGCCCAGAAAAGATCGCAGGTTCCACTGGATCACCATCAATGCGTCTCTGCGTTCGATGAGCTTCGCAAACTCCGCACGCATGAGGATGGCCCGGGCGTTAGCCTGGATCCGCGTGATGATTCGAGACAGTTGCTCGTCCCGCATTTCCTCCAGAGTCCCCAACAGTCCGGCTTTGAAGAAGACCTTTGTGTGTCCAAACTTATACTGAGTGTGGTCGATGTCCAAAGATCCCAAAAGCTTCTCCGCGCTCTTCTTGCAGTCGATGAACTGCCCTTCAGGGATGGCGGTGGCATTCAGGATCCGGTAGCGCTGCTTGAAGTCTCCGTAGAGGACCCGGTTTGGGAAACCCTTCCTGCAGATTCGGATGCCTTCGAGGACGCCGTTGCAGCGAAGCTGGTGCATCACCAGGCAGTTGTCCATGACGCCGGGAGTCTTCTTTTCGTTAGGAATCAGACAGCGGACAAAATGGGGGTGCGTGGTCTTCAAGTTGGTCATCAGCTTGTTCAGGTTTTCCCTGTGAAGCGCGGACACTGTCTGGAACGAGGATCCTTTCTTCTTGGCTCCTTTCCCGCCAGCTTTGTCGCCGCCGTCAGCCGCCGAATAGCTTGAAAACAGCACGCTGAGAAGCTTGAGCGACGACTTTTGGTAAAGACCCACCACGGTTTCATTCAAGGGGTCTTTGTTCTTCACCAACCAGTTCCCAATGTTGTAGTCCACAGTGCCGGCGTAGTGAACCAGGGCGAAATGAGCCTCTGATTTCCCCTTCGCTGCTCTGGGCTTCTCGAACATCTTGTTCTTGCCCAGATGGTTGTCATAGAGCTTGGACTTGAAGGTCTGGTCGCTGGCTTTGGGGAACATGCATTCCTCTTCGAGAATCGACAGGATCCCCATCGGCTTCTCGATGAGATCAATGCACGCTTGCAAGTCCATCCCGAAGTCAATGAACTCCCAATCGATTCCTTCCTTCTTGTACTCCTCCTGCTCCAGAACGAACATGTGGTGGTTGAAGAACTGCTGCAGCTTCTCGTTGGTGTAGTTGATGCACAGCTGCTCAAAGGTGTTGAAGTCAAAGATCTCGAATCCAGCGATGTCCAGAACGCCGATGAAGTACTGCCGCGGCTGCTTGGTGTCCAGGGATTGGTTGATCCTCACCACCATCCAGTTGAACATCTTTTCATACACGGATTTCGCGAGCGCCGAGGAGTAGTAGACTTGGTCCACGCTTTGTCCTTTGGTGACATATTCGTTGCCGACTTTGACTCGAGGATGGCACAGGCCTTTGATCAGATCGGCAGAGTTCAGGCCCATCAGGTACGCCGACTTATCCGCCGCCTCCGTGCCGCCGGACTCCGCTTGCTCTTCGCGCTGCTTCTGCTTGAACTTCATGTTGCCGTAGTGCATGATGGCGCCGGTCAGTTTGTAGACGCCCATCTTTTCGTCTGGGGTGAACCCGAGGACGTCGAAGGCGCTATCGGTCGCCATGAGTTCCTCCGAGTCGTTGATGGACGCCACGGTCACTTCTCCTTGGGAGATGTAGGAGTAGTCATACGGGTTGTTGGTGATCAGCAGCATGTCCAGCAGCTCTGGCT
>JABXJD010000577.1:47500-52500 GCA_013375575.1 Percina caprodes
GAAACCATCTTTGTAGTTTTAACAAAGGTGAACCAAGTTTACGTCAAATAATTTAAAGTGACAGTAATATATAATAACAGTCATAATAAAAAAAGAGAAACAAGACATTTAAAATACCGTCAGTTTTATTAACATCTGTACTATATACAATAAAAAATATCAAAAGAAACATGCAATATATATATATATATATATATATATATATATATATATATATATATATATATATATATATATATATATATAGTATATTAAAATCCAAAAGATATTTATTATTATCATTATGTTCAAGTTTTAGGGGCTCTGAGTGTGTATAGTGTGTGTGTGTGTGTGTGTGTGTGTGTATACACACACGTCTGCGCCATTGTTAGCAGAGCGGCGTGCGGCGGTGGCGTTGCCGTTAGCAGAGCAGCGTGCGGCGGTGCCGTTAGCAGAGCGGCGTGCGCCGGCGGTGCGTCTCCACCAGCGTTGCCAGGCACCGCGGTGCTCCGGCCTGCAGCAGGAACGGGTGCTGCAGCATGGCGCTGGCCGTGGACCGCCGCTGGGTGTCCCGGGTCAACATGCAGTCCAGGAAGTCCTTCAGCACCAGGGACACCTGAACACACAGAGCCATTAGCCTGTTAGCCTGTTAGTCTGTTAGTCTGTTAGCCTGCTAGTCTGTTAGCCTGCTAGTCGGTTAGTCTGTTAGCCTGCTAGTTTGTTCAGTCTGTTAGCCTGTTAGCCTGCTAGTCTGTTAGCCTGCTAGTCTGTTAGTCTGTTAGCCTGCTAGTCTGTTAGCCTGCTAGTCTGTTAGCCTATTAGCCTGTTAGCCTGTTAGTCTGTTAACCTGCTAGTCTGTTAGTCTGTTAGCCTGCTAGTCTGTTAGCCTGCTAGTCTGTTAGTCTGTTAGCCTGTTAGTCTGTTAGCCTGCTAGTCTGTTAGTCTGTTAGCCTGCTAGTCTGTTAGCCTGCTAGTCGGTTAGTCTGTTAGCCTGCTAGTTTGTTCAGTCTGTTAGCCTGCTAGTCTGTTAGCCTGCTAGTCTGTTAGTCTGTTAGCCTGCTAGTCTGTTAGCCTGCTAGTCTGTTAGCCTATTAGCCTGTTAGCCTGTTAGTCTGTTAACCTGCTAGTCTGTTAGTCTGTTAGCCTGCTAGTCTGTTAGCCTGCTAGTCTGTTAGCCTGTTAGTCTGTTAGCCTGCTAGTCTGTTAGCCTGTTAGCCTATTAGCCTGTTAGCCTATTAGCCTGTTAGTCTGTTAGTCTGTTAGCCTGTTAGTCTGCTAGCCTGTTAGTCTGCTAGCCTGTTAGTCTGCTAGTCTGTTAGTCTGCTAGTCTGCTAGTCTGTTCAGTCTGTTAGCATGTTAGTCTGCTAGTCTGTTAGCCTGTTAGTCTCTTAGCTTGTTAGTCTGTTAGCCTGTTAGCCTAGCGTTAGATAAACCTGTTCCCATGTTTCTTTGTGTGTGTGTGTGTGTGTGTGCGTGTCTGACCCGGTTCTTGACGCTCGGTGCATCTCCGTCTCTCAGCTTCTTCATGGCGTTGATCGGCGTGTCGCTGAAGTACGGCGGCTCCCCGTCCACCATCTCCACCACCATGATGCCCAGAGACCACATGTCCACCTGCAGGGACAGGAAGCTGTCAGGGAGCTCTATACACGCTAAAAGTAGTGATTATTTACATGGAGTCTGGTGGAGATATGCTGCTCTATACACGCTAAAAGTAGTGATTATTTACATGGAGTCTGGTGGAGATATGCTGCTCTATACACACTAAAAGTAGGGATTATAATATTTATACTATATTGGCC
This sequence comes from Percina caprodes, assembly GCA_013375575.1. Classification (NCBI taxonomy): domain Eukaryota; kingdom Metazoa; phylum Chordata; class Actinopteri; order Perciformes; family Percidae; genus Percina; species Percina caprodes. The sequence continues at coordinate 49,279 of JABXJD010000577.1, forward strand.
TCCATTGACTTCCATCACCTGGTGAATGTGTGATAACACATTCTTCTAATCCTAAATGTAAGAGTGTGTGGTTGGTACCTCGGTCCCGTATGGGGTTTTGGAGATGACTTCCGGAGCCATCCAGTACGGAGTCCCGACCAGAGACTTCCTCTTCGGGACGTCTTTACTGATCTGAGCGCAGAAACCAAAGTCTGATAGTTTGATCTGCAACAAGAAGAAGAAACAAAACACTTCCTTCACTGTTGACAGACTCAGATTATTATTCTAAGTGTCTGACAAGATACGCTGCTCTATACACACTAAAAGTAGTGATTATTTACATGGAGTCTGGTGGAGATATGCTGCTCTATACACGCTAAAAGTAGTGATTATTTACATGGAGTCTGGTGGAGATATTCTGCTCTATACACGCTAAAAGTAGTGATTATTTACATGGAGTCTGGTGGAGATATGCTGCTCTATACACGCTAAAAGTAGTGATTATTTACATGGAGTCTGGTGGAGATATGCTGCTCTATACACACTAAAAGTAGTGATTATTTACATGGAGTCTGGTGGAGATATGCTGCTCTATACACACTAAAAGTAGTGATTATTTACATGGAGTCTGGTGGAGATATGCTGCTCTATACACGCTAAAAGTAGTGATTATTTACATGGAGTCTGGTGGAGATATGCTGCTCTATACACACTAAAAGTAGTGATTATTTACATGGAGTCTGGTGGATATATGCTGCTCTATACACACTAAAAGTAGTGATTATTAACATGGAGTCTGGTGGAGATATGCTGCTCTATACACGCTAAAAGTAGTGATTATTTACATGGAGTCTGGTGGAGATATGCTGCTCTATACACACTAAAAGTAGTGATTATTTACATGGAGTCTGGTGGAGATATGCTGCTCTATACACGCTAAAAGTAGTGATTATTTACATGGAGTCTGGTGGAGATATGCTGCTCTATACACGCTAAAAGTAGTGATTATTTACATGGAGTCTGGTGGGTTTGGTGATGGTGATTTCTGTTTCATGTTAAACTAAAAGATCTTACTCTTTAACTAAGAGGTCTATTTCTGTACGGATCCTTTCCGTGTGTGTGTGTGTGTGTGTGTGTGTGTGTGTGTGTGTGTGTGTGTGTGTGTGTGTGTGTGTGTGTGTGTGTGTGTGTGTGTTACCCTCCCGTCCAGCGTCAGCAGGATGGAGTCGCTCTTGATGTCCCGGTGAATAACTCCCTGAGAGTGAAGATAAGACAACGCCTGCAGGACGCCTTCACACACCGTTGCTGTCTGCTCCTCGCTCAGCCTAACGAACGAACACACACAATACACACACACACACACACACACACGTCATGTCACATTTAAGGTACAAACTTTAGTATAATTAAGGAACATCCCTGTTATTTTCCGACTTGCTGTAAAAGTACACCCAAGTGTGTGTGTGTGTGTGTGTGTGTGTGTGTGTGTGTGTGTGTGTGAGAGTGTGTGTGTGTCTCTGTGTGTGTGTTTGTGTGTGTGTCTGTGTGTGTGTGTGTGTGTGTGTGTCTCTGTGTGTGTGTGTGTGAGTCTCTGTGTGTTTTGATGTGTGTGTGTGTGTGTATGTGTGTGTGTGTGTGTGTGTCTCCATAGCGACGGGAGTCTGACCTGGTTTTGCTGAGGATGTGTGTGAGAGCCCCCCCATGCAGGTACTCCATGATTACCCAGAGTTCCTCCTCCACCACGGCGCTGCCGAACATCTCCACCACGTTCTGGTGCCGGTAGTCCCTCAGGATCACCACCTGATCAACAGATCAACCAATCAGGATCACCACCTGATCAACAGATCAACCAATCAGCATCACCACCTGATCAACAGATCAACCAATCAGCATCACCACCTGATCAACAGATCAACCAATCAGGATGACCACCTGATCAATTTAATTTTCAATTCAATTTTTCAATTTAATTTTATTTATAGTATAGGTCTAGACCAGATAGAGTAGGTCTAGACTAGATAGAGCAGGTCTAGACCAGATAGAGTAGGTCTAGACTACACTCCAGAATTTACAAGGACCCAACAGTTCTAGTAGTTCCCTCCAGAGCAAGCAACAGTGGGACAGTGGCGAGGAAAAACTTCCTTTTAGGAAGAAACCTCGGACAGACCCAGACCCAGACCCAGACCCAGACCCAGGCTCTTGGTGGGCGGTGTCTGACGACCGGTTGGGGTTAGAATGAAGAGTGGCAATAACAGCCACAGAAAAGATAACAGTTTGTAGTAGTTCTTTGTAGTAGTTCATGGCATAGCAGGACACTGTGCAGCATTACAAGGCCCAGCAGGACGTAGCAGGATGTGTAGCGGGACCATGGCTACAGCTGCTACCATGATGATGGAGCCTCCCTGATCAACCAATCAGGATCACCACCTGATCAACAGATCAACCAATCAGGATCACCACCTGATCAACAGATCAACCAATCAGGATCACCACCTGATCAACAGATCAACCAATCAGGATCACCACCTGATCAACAGATCAACCAATCAGGATCACCACCTGATCAACCAATCAGCATCACCACCTGATCAACAGATCAACCAATCAACCGATCTGTATTGTTGTACTGTAGTACTGAGAGAGTACAGTATTGTAGTACTGTTAGAGAGAGTACAGTATTGTTGTAGTACTGTTAGAGAGAGTACAGTATTGTTGTAGTACTGTTAGAGATAGTACAGTATTGTTGTAGTACTGTTAGAGATAGTACAGTATTGTTGTAGTATTGTTGTAGTACTGTTAGAGAGAGTACAGTATTGTTGTAGTACTGTTAGAGATAGTACAGTATTGTTGTAGTATTGTTGTAGTACTGTTAGAGAGAGTACAGTATTGTTGTAGTACTGTTAGAGAGAGTACAGTATTGTTGTAGTACTGTTAGAGAGAGTACAGTATTGTTGTAGTACTGTGCGTACCTCGTTGAAGAGCAGCTCCCGGCGCTGCTGCTTCCTCAGGTCCATCATCTTCACGGCCACGCGCCGCCCCCCCCCCCTCTCCCGGGCCAGGCACACCACCCCCGTCGAGCCCTCGCCGATCCGCACGAAGTCCTGCAGCCCCCCCCGCGGGTCTCCCGGGTCCACCACGGTCCGCAGCGCCGCCTTGAACTGCTCGTGGGTCAGCGCCGCGCCGGGGGGGGGGGCCGGGGGGGCCGACAGTCCGATGTCGAAGCTGGAGGAGGGGCGGAGGGGC
>JABXJD010000577.1:65000-67500 GCA_013375575.1 Percina caprodes
AACGCTTCTAAAGCGTCTGTCAACCACTTTTAGCTTCATTTTAAACCCAAAACTGTATGAAAACATGTAAATAAGCATGTTTGAAGACATATCCGGTCATATCCACACGATTTTATTAATTAAAAGTGCCGTTTTCTTACCTTAACGTTAAGTACTGTTACAAAAAATAATAACAACAACCGCTGTCAGGTTTAAACTTCCTGCCGCATCTCTGATTGGAGGATTTAACGTCAACAGTTGAAACGTCACTTCCGCTCTTGGTTACGTGTTGTCACAGCGACCCTACTGGTTGGAAGGTGTACTGCATGTACACAAATATAATTAATAATGTGTAAATTACACACAATTAATAACACATCTAAAAACAACCTGGTAAAGGGGGGGGGACTCTGGACAGACCTGGTAAAGGGGGAGGACTCTGGACAGACCTGGTAAGGGGGACTCTGGACAGATCTGGTAAAGGGGGGAGGACTCTGGACAGACCTGGTAAGGGGGAGGACTCTGGACAGACCTGGTAAGGGGGGGGGACTCTGAACAGATCTGGTAAGGGAGGGGGCCCTGGACAGACCTGGTAAAGGGGGGGGAGGACTCTGGACAGACCTGGTAAGGGGGGGGGACTCTGGACAGACCTGGTAAGGGAGGGGGACTCTGGACAGACCTGGTAAAACCAGACGGGTAGTGCGGGTAAATTGGGAACGTCTGGAGGAGACCCGGTCTGGAGGAGACCCGGTCTGGAGGAGACCCAGTCTGACGTCTGGAGGAGACCCGGTCTGGAGGAGACCCGGTCTGGAGGAGACCCGGTCTGACGTCTGGAGGAGACCCGGTCTGGAGGAGACCCGGTCTGACGTCTGGAGGAGACCCGGTCTGGAGGAGGACCCGGTCTGACGGACTGATGTTAATAAATAAAGAATTCAACCTTTATTCTGAAGATATTCAGACTGTTATCTCAAAATAATCACACCTAATAATAATAAAATAATAATAAAATAATAAAAAAATATATTAAAAAAAAATCAAAATGATAAAAATAATTTAAAAAACTAATAAAATAAAATAATAAAATAATAAAATAATAAAATAATAAAATAATAAAATAATAAAATAATAAAATAATCCTCCAGAGAAACAACAGTTAAACACAAAACTAGTGTTAAACATGATTAATATGATTAATATCCCTGATCAATATGACAACATGTCTTCAGATAGTCACACGAGACAGCAGTGAGACCGGGGGTGAGAGAGAGACACACACACACACACACACACACACACACACACCCCTTCACCTGGTTTCACAGTTTCGCCACACCTGAGTGACGTCAGCGTGCCGTCAGTCAGAGATCATTGTCGCGTGAGAGAGGCGCGTCCCGAGTCTCTTCCTGTTTGTGTGTGAGTGAGAGCAGCGGCACACAGGTGAGACACACCTGAGGACCCGAGCCCGGAGCACGCGCACTTTTTACTCTTTAACAAGACGCCAGAAGAAGAAGTTTCGGACGGGTGAGACTGGAAGGGAAACGAAGGATACGTGTTACGTCATTTTGCGTAACTTTCAGAAGTCTCCGTGCTGCTACATCCACGCTGAGCTCAAAATGCCTCCACCCTCCTCTTCTTCCTCCCTACTTCTCCCCCTCCTCCTCCTCCCCCTCCTGCGCCCCGCAGTAGCGGCAGAAGACGCGCTCTGCCGCTCCGATTTCCGCGCCGGGCCGGAGAACTTCGTGCTGGACGCGGAGGACGCGGTGAAGGAGGGAGCGGCGCTGCTGGCCGCTGCGCAGGTGCGCTCCGTTGAAGACTGCAGGAGCGCGTGCTGCGCGGACGAGCGGTGTAACGTGGCGCTGCTGGAGCCGCGTGCCGCGCCAGCGGCGGAGAACCGCACCTGCGTTCTGTTCAACTGCCTCCACAGAAGCAGCTTCGTGTGCAGGTTCGTCTCTTCACACACACACACACACACACACACACACACACACACACACACACACACACACACACACACACACACACACACGGGTCGCATCAAGTCATTCCGCGTGTGTGTGTGTGTGTGTGTGTGTGTTTCTGTGTGTGTTTCTGTGTGTGTGTGTGTGTGTTTCTGTGTGTGCGTGTAGGTTTGTGAACCAGGAGGGATACCTGAGCTCCGTCAGGAAGGCCGTGTTCGAGAAGCACCTGCAGGGCTCACAGAGTCCAGGTGAGTCCAAATAACCTTTTACCTGCAGGTAAAAACTGCTGAAGACTCAGTGTGTGACCACATTATGGGATGGATCCCTACAGAGATAGACCTTTTAGTTAAAGAGTAAGATCCTTTTAGTTTAACATGAAACAGAAATCACCATCACCAAACCCACCAGACTCCATGTAAATAATCACTACTTTTAGCGTGTATAGAGCAGCATATCTCCACCAGACTCCATGTAGATAATCACTACTTTTAGCATGTATAGAGCAGCATATCTCCACCAGACTCCATGTAGATAATCACTACTTTTAGCGTGTATAGAGCAGC
>JABXJD010000577.1:87500-97500 GCA_013375575.1 Percina caprodes
GACAGAGTCTGAACAAAGCCGCCATCACAGACTATAATTACCTCGTTAAGACGTTCTGGATTAACAGATTATGTAACACACACACACACACACACACACACACACACACACACACACACAGACAGACACACACACACACACACACACAGAGACACACACACACACACACAGAGACACACACACAGACACACACACACACACACACACACACACACACACACACACACACACACACACACACACACACACACACACACACACACACACACACACACACACACACACACACACACACACACACACACACAGACACACACACACACACAGACAGACACACACACACAGACACACACACACACACACACACACACACACACACACACACACACACACACACACACACAGACACACACACACACACACACACACACACACACACACACAGACACACACACACACACAGACAGACACACAGACACACACACACACACACACACACACACACAGACACACACAGACACACACACAGACACACACAGACACACACACACACACACAGACACACACACAGACACACACAGACACACACACACAGACAGACACACACACACACACACACACACACACACGCTCTCCATAAATATAAATAAAAGCTAAAAGAGCTTTTTGGGCTCTAATGAAAGTAGAAAATAAATCACTAAATAAATGTTCATGTTGGTTTTCTTTTTATTTTGTTGTTGTTTTTAACTTAGAGATTTAAGTTAAAATGTATTTATCTGTAATGTTTTGAATGAGATTTTCTCTAACTTAATTTCTCCTTTAAGTCACTTTTTTTTTTTTTCACAAAATTGTCATTTAAAAAAATAATTTCAGAATATTTTGGAGAGTAAAGTATGATATGAGTTATGTTTTGGGAGATATAATGATGAGTGAATGTGCTGCTGCAGGACTACCTGGCCCACATCATCGACCAGAGTGACGTGAGCATCCGTCCCGAGCAGGTCTGCTCTCTGTTCGGGAACATCGAGGACATCTACGAGTTCAACAGGTCAGAAATATCATCTAAAACCTATAATATATAATCCATACGTCTCTGGACAGCGCTCCCTGGGTTAATAATCCCTGTTATTAATAATAATAACCCACCAGACTCCATGTAAATAATCACTACTTTTAGTGTGTATAGAGCAGCATATCTCCACCAGACTCCATGTAAATAATCACTACTTTTAGTGTGTATAGAGCAGCATATCTCCACCAGACTCCATGTAAATAATCACTACTTTTAGCGTGTATAGAGCAGCACATCTCCACCAGACTCCCTGTAAATAATCACTACTTTTAGCGTGTATAGAGCAGCATATCTCCACCAGACTCCATGTAAATAATCACTACTTTTAGCGTGTATAGAGCAGCATATCTCCACCAGACTCCATGTAAATAATCACTACTTTTAGCGTGTATAGAGCAGCATATCTCCACCAGACTCCATGTAAATAATCACTACTTTTAGTGTGTATAGAGCAGCATATCTCCACCAGACTCCATGTGAATAATCACTACTTTTAGTGTGTATAGAGCAGCATATCTCCACCAGACTCCATGTAAATAATCACTACTTTTAGCGTGTATAGAGCAGCATATCTCCACCAGACTCCATGTAAATAATCACTACTTTTAGTGTGTATAGAGCAGCATATCTCCACCAGACTCCATGTAAATAATCACTACTTTTAGTGTGTATAGAGCAGCATATCTCCACCAGACTCCATGTAAATAATCACTACTTTTAGCGTGTATAGAGCAGCATATCTCCACCAGACTCCATGTAAATAATCACTACTTTTAGCGTGTATAGAGCAGCACATGTAGTTTTAATAATAATATGTAGTTTTTTGGGCTTTCCATTCATCTCTGCAGCTCTGTATTATTCCACATCTGTTTTCCTGAGTTGTTGTTGTTGTTGTTGTTGCTGCCATGGTAACGTGTGTCTTTCTGTCCGCAGCGAGCTTCTTCAGGCTCTGGATCTCTGCGACAACGACCCGGTCGCCGTTGCCCGCTGCTTCGTCCTCAAGGTAGAGAGAGAGAGAGAGAGAGACAGGGAGAGAGGGAGAGAGAGAGAGAGAGAGAGGGCAGAGAGCAGAGAGCAGGGCTCAGAGAGAGAGAGAGAGAGAGACAGAGAGAGAGACAGAGAGAGAGAGAGAGAGAGAGACAGAGAGAGAGAGAGAGAGAGACAGGGAGAGAGAGACAGAGAGAGAGAGAGACAGAGAGAGACAGAGACAGAGAGAGAGAGAGACAGAGAGACATTATAATCCATTATAAGCTGCAAAATCAGTCACACAGCTCAGAATATAAATATACTTGAAATAATAATGATGATGATGATGATGATGATGATGATGATGATATAAAATAACAGATATTTGAATATATACAGGATGGAATTACAAAAAGTTTAACTGCAGTTTTCTGCAGTAACGCAGTTGTCTCTGTTTCCAGAGCGAGTACTTTGAGATCTACACGCAGTACTGCACCAACTACCCAAAGTGAGTCCTACTTCCTGTTTCTGACTCTCACACTTCCTGTTCTCACCTTTACTTCCTGTTGTAGCTCGGTGGCGGCGCTGATCGACTGTTGTTGCAGCTCCTTGGCTGGTGCTGACCGACTGTTGTTGTTGTTGTTTGTTGATGTTGTTGTTTGTTGATGTTGTTGTTTGTTGTTGTTTGTTGATGTTGTTGTTTGTTGATGTTGTTGTTTGTTGTTGTTTGTTGATGTTGTTGTTGTTGCAGCTCCGTGGCGGCGCTGACCGACTGTTGATGTTGTTGTTTGTTGATGTTGTTGTTTGTTGATGTTTTTGATATTGTTGTTGCAGCTCCGTGCGGCACTGGCCGACTGTTAATGTTGTTGTTTGTTGATGTTGTTGTTTATTGATGTTGTTGTTGTTGTTGCAGCTCTGTGGCGGCGCTGACCGACTGTTGTTGTTGTTGTTGTTGCAGCTCCGTGGCGGCGCTGACCGACTGTATGAGGAACAAATCTCTGGCCAAGTTCTTCCGGGAGCGTCAGGAGTCGTTGAAGCGTTCGCTGCCGCTGGGTTCGTACCTGCTGAAACCGGTGCAGAGGATCCTCAAGTACCACCTGCTGCTACAGGTACCCCCAGTACCACCTGCTGCTACAGGTACCCCCACCCAGTACCACCTTCTGCTACAGGTACCCCCCCCCACCCAGTACCACCTGCTGCTACAGGTACCCCCCCCCCCAGTACCACAGTACCACCTGCTGCTACAGGTACCCCCCAATACTCATCAAGGTGTGTGTGTGTGTGTGTGTGTGTGTGTGTGTGTGTGTGTAGGAGATAGCGAAGCACTTTGACCCCCAGCAGGAGGGGTATGATGTGGTGGAGGAGGCGATCATCACCATGACAACCGTGGCGTGGTACATCAACGATATGAAGAGGAAACACGAGCACGCCGTCAGACTGCAGGTCACACACACACACACACACGCACACGCACGTGCACACACACACAGATACACACACACACACACACGCACACAGACACACACACACACACACCCTTTGTAACTCACTAACTTTTCTTTGACCATGTGACATGGCGTTTGCCGGACCTGTGGTTGTTGTTGTGTGTTTCCATGGAGATGGTATGAACCTGCCCCCCCCTTACCCTCCCCCCAGGAGGTCCAGTCCCTGCTGCTGAACTGGAAGGGGGCCGACCTCACCACGTACGGGGAGCTGGTCCTGGAGGGGAACTTCAAGCTGCACCGGGCCAAGAACGAGAGGACGCTGTTCCTGTTCCAGAGGATGCTGCTGATCACCAAGAGGAGGGGGGAGCACTACATCTACAAGACCCACATCTCTGTAAGACGCACAACACACACACACACACACACACACACACACACACACACACACACACACACACACACACACACACACACACAGTTTTAATGGTTGTTTAAATGAAATGTCCAATCAAATCAACTGAAAAGTTTCTATGATTAGTTATTAACCTGCAACTTATTCTGTGTGTGTGTGTGTGTGTGTGTGTGTGTGTGTGTGTGTGTGTGTGTGTGTGTGTGTGTGTGTGCATTTAGTGCTCTACTCTGATGCTGATTGAAAGCGCCAAAGACTCTCTGAGCTTCAGTGTGACTCACTACAAACAACCCAAGCAGCCGCACACCGTGCAGGTGTGTGTGTGTGTGTGTGTGTGTGTGTGTGTATGTGTGTGTGTGTGCGTCCAATCAGATTGTGACATCCCTAATTAGATTAGTGTTATTTGTCAGCTAACATGATGTCACGATGGACCACACCCACCAGACTCCATGTAAATAAACAGTAATTTTAGCATTGAAAACACACTTTATTCAAAGTCAACAGGAACCAAATAAAACTATGGAAAGCTGTTTCTGGTCCTTCTACACTTTTACAACCATCACAACTCTAATGTTGGTTGAAATAAACACAAACTTTACTGATTTATATGTGAAAACATGTCGGCTGTATTCACGCTAAAAGTGCTGTTTGTTAAATGGAGTCTGGTTGGTTCAGCGCTCGCCGCGTCGTAGCTGCTTCTGGGAATAGATTTTAAAAAGGTTTCTGAAGGTTAAGACTCGTAACACTTTATTATTTTTAGTTAATATTAGGATGTACACCAGGGAACTTTCTAATTACTATATGTACTACGAGTTGTAGTATAAGTATATAAGAGTATGTTTTTCCAGGCGAAGACGGTGGAGGAGAAGAAACTTTGGGCTCATCACATCAAACGGATCATTCTGGAAAACCACCACGCCCTGATTCCTCAGAAGGTACAAGTACTAGTACACACAGTAGTACCTGTACACACACTACTGACACCAGTACACACAGTACTAGTACCTCTACACACACTACTAACACCAGTACACACAGCACTAACACCAGTACACACACTACTAGCACCAGTACACACAGTACTAGTACCTCTACACACACTACTAACACCAGTACACACACTACTGACACCAGTACACACACTACTAGTACCTCTACACACACTACTAACACCAGTACACACAGCACTAACACCAGTACACACAGTACTAGCACCAGTACACACAGTACTAGTACCTCTACACACACTACTAACACAAGTACACACACTACTAGCACCAGTACACACACTACTAGCACCAGTACACACAGTACTAGCACCAGTACACACACTACTAACACCAGTACACACACTACTAGCACCAGTACACACAGTACTAGCACCAGTACACACACTACTAACACCAGTACACACACTACTAGCACCAGTACACACAGTACTAGCACCAGTACACACAGTACTAGCACCAGTACACACAGTACTAGCACCAGTACACACACTACTAGCACCAGTACACACACTACTAGCACCAGTACACACAGTACTAGCACCAGTACACACAGTACTAGCACCAGTACACACAGTACTAGTACCAGTACACACAGTACTAGCACCAGTACACACAGTACTAGCACCAGTACACACAGTACTAGCACCAGTACACACAGTACTAGCATTAAATGTTGTTGCTGCTTGTCTGTTTCAGGCTAAAGACGCCATCTTGGAAATGGATTCCATATGTAAGTACACGTTGGTATTAAAATGTGTTTATTAAAGATATTAAAGGTGCTGCTGTGCTCTCATTGGCTAACAGCTAGCCAATGAGAGCACATATACACGTTGTTGTAGACCCCCCCCGGCACCGCTACAGCCCTGAGCGGCTGAAGAAAGCTCCTTCCTCCCAGGCTGACGAGTTTCCACGCCGTTGCCAGGGACGACGAGAGCCGACCAATGAAATACTAAAGAGCAGCAAAGGTACAATATGTCGTCATGGCATACTGTAGATACTGTATATATATATATATATATATATATATATATATATATATATATATATATATATACATACATATATATATACTTTTACTCATTGAACTGACTGTGTTCTTCTCTTCTTCTTCTTCTTCTTCTTCTTCTTCTTCTTCTTCTTCTTCTTCTTCTTCTTCTTCTTCTTCTCCATCACCAGACGTCTCTAAGGTAAGAGAACCCCGTCCGTCCATCGATGAATGAATCCATATGGGGGGGGGGGGTCGATACAGCGGAGCATCGCAATATTATCAGTGTCGATAACGTATCAATACACCAAGTATCCATCTATTATTATATATTATATATATTATATGTATTATATATATTATATATTATATGTATTATATATTATATATATTGTATGTATTATATATAATATAATATATATTATATATTATATGTATATATATTATATATATTGTATGTATTATATATAATATATATTATATATTATATGTATATATATTATATATATTATATGTATTATATATATTATAAATTATATGTATTATATATATAATATATATTATATTTTTATATATTATATATATTGTATGTATTATATATATTATATATTATATGTATTATATATTATATATATTGTATGTATTATATATAATATATAATATATATTATATATTTTATGTATTATATATTATATATATTGTATGTATTATATATATTATATATTATATGTATTATATATTATCTATATTATATATTATATATATATTATATGTATTATATATTATCTATATTATATATTATTATACATTTTATATGTGTTTTATATGAGTTTCCTTTTGGGGAAGAATTAGAAGTTGAAGAAAAGGTAATAAATTACAATATATCGCATAATATTACAATATGTTTAAAATCGCAATAATATCGTATTGGGAGGCATCTGGTGATCATATATATATATATATATATATATATATATATATATATATATATATATATATATATATATATATATATACGGTAAAATAGAGTTCTGTAAAATAAAGATCGTAAAATAAAGATCGTAAAATAAAGATCGTAAAATAAAGATCGGTAAATAAAGATCGGTAAATAGAGTCCTCAGTAAAGCTTGTGATTTACGCCCCGCTGAGGAAGAGGAGGAGGAAGAGGGGGAGGGGGAGACGTTGTCTCCTCAGCGGTCTCATGGGACGCCGGTGGAGGACAGCGAGCCGGACGACGTCCTCCAGGAAGACGACTTCACCAGCTCTGTGCTGGCCGCCATTGGCTGCTGGCACAACGGCGCCATGGTGACGGTGAGGCCGCCGCCCCCCCCCCAACGTGGGGAACTAACAGCTGAGCAGAAACACGCATTAAAGCTGCAGTATCGCGATCTAACGCTTAAAATGAAAGTTCACGTAAACTTTAATAATCTCACGAAGTCGCACATTTCATCCGGAATCTAAAGAATCAGCAGAAGAAGAACGAGTGGAAGATGTCGGACGAACGGGTTCTTCAACGTTAGTCTCCGTCCCGATGGTTCGGAAGACTTCACCATGTTTTTATCACTTTATCCATGTTTTTATCACTTTATCCATGTTTTTATCACTTTATCCAATGGTTTTGTCACTTTTTACTCACTCCTTATGATGTTTTAGTCACTTTTTCCGATGTTTTAGTCACTTTTTGTCACTTACGATCTTTTTGTCACTTCTTACGATCTTTTTAGTCACTCCTTACAATTATTGTCACTTTTCCGATGTTTTTGTTACTTTTTTCTATGTTTTTGTCACTTTTACGATGTCTTTGTCACTTATATATATATATATTTTTAGGGATTTATATCTAGAGCTTGAATTTCAATTCGAATACAAATCGACAGTTTTTACCCCAGTTTTTTCCACAAGTTCCAGCGTCCATCTTTTCTTATCATCAAAGCAGACGGAGAAACACCGTCATCATCGTGTTGTTTGACCTCATTTCTTCTGTTTTGCTTCGCCAGACATGTGACCTGCCGCTTGTTGTTTGGTTGCTAGGTAACACCAGGAGTTCGCCGCTGCCTCGCCGTGTGTTTCGTTGCTGTGTGTTTGCACGTGTGGTGTGTGATGCTGATAACCAACCGGGGGGGGGGAAGAGCAGCTCAGTCCCTGGGGAGTTGGGTTGGGAACCGGAGGGTCGCCGGTTTAAGTCCCAGTACGGACCAAAGTACAAAGTGTGGACTGGTAGCTGGAGAGATGCTGGTTCACCTTCTGGGCACTCTCAGGTGCTCTTAAGCAAGGCACCGTACCCCCAACCGCCCAGGGCGCCAGCCCCCCCACTCTGACATGTATCCATTGGTGCATGTAGAGGACTTGAGCATGTGTGTGTATTCAGGCCTGTGTGGAGTGTGTAATAAAAACAGAGTGTCCTCCATAGGGAATCAATAAACATTATACATTTATATATATAATATATTTAGTTTAACATAAATACATCTGTGAAATCACCATCACCAACCCACCAGACTCCATGTAAATAATCACTACTTTTAGTGTGTATAGAGCAGCATATCTCCACCAGACTCCATGTAAATAATCACTACTTTTAGTGTGTATAGAGCAGCATATCTCCACATGTAAATGGGTGAATTAAGAGTTTATTCCAACCAGACCAGAGTGGTGATTGGTGGACAGTGGAAAGATGAACCAAGACGGCTTTTGGTCGTTTTATTTAGTCTCTGTCCACTTTGAATGAAGTGTGTTCTACGATGATAAAAGTAGTGATTATTTACATGGAGTCTGGTGGGTTTGGTGATGATGATTTCTGTTTCATGGTAAACTAAAAGGATCTTACTCTTTAACTATCTATCTCTTTGTAAGATGTAGATGTTATGACCACAGTCCAGACTGTGTAAGAGGGCTAATTTATCTAATATATTAAAGATTAACTGGACCTTTTGGTCCGTTTGTTGCAGGAGGCAGACGGAGGATCTAACGGCAAGAAAGAAAATGGCCGACTGCCTGAAGAAGAAGAAGCTGCACCTGAAGCGGCGTTTAAACAGGTGACAAACAACAAGACTCCCATATATATATATATATATATATATATATATATATATATATATATATATATATGTATATATATATATATATATATATATATATATATATATATATATATATATATATATATATATATATATATATATATATATATATATATATATACATACATACATACATACATACATACATACATACATACATACATACAGACAGACAGTCGTTTTCTTCTTCTTTCTTCTTCCAGCCCTGCGAAGATGTTCGTCCCCCGGAGACGACGTCAGAGTCCGAACCGACAGAAGAAGAAGAACCAGAACCGTCCTCTAATCTGGACGGTCTGTCTGCTCCGCCCCCCCGAGTCTCAGCGTCTCCTCCGCGGTCGGACAGACTGAGACCAGACGGCGGTCCGGAGCCGGTGTCCGGCGCCACGACCGACTCTGACTCCAAAACCCTGAGTAGCGGGGAATCCTCCGAGGACGAGGGGTACCTGAAGGGGGCGCCGGAGACAGCGTGCGGATCTCCGAGCATCCTTCCGTCCTCCGTCTTGGACAAAGCGAGCGCCATCGCTCAGCACTTTGCCGGCAGCGTCAAACACGGCGTCTTGGCAACAGACGACATCCGCTCCCCAAGCTGTGAGTCGCCACGGTTACCCAGAAGCGGCGGCGGGGAGGGCGTCCTCATCCTCGGCGCCGAACCTCTGGAAACTCGTCTCGACAGCAACTGTGAGTCTGATTCGGCGTTTGGCGCGACAGATGTGGCGCCGATGTCTCCGCGGAGCACTATCGCTCAGCGCTTCGCCGGCAGCGTCAGACGCGGCGTCCTGGCGCAAGATGACGTCCGCTCCCCCAGCTGTGAGTCGCCGCGGTTACCGAGAAGCAGCGGCAGCGGGGAGGGCGTCCTCATCCTCGGCGCTCGTCTCAACAGCAACTGTGATTCTGATTCGGCGTTCGGCTCGACAGATGTGGCGCCGATGTCTCCGCGGGGCCTCCGCCGCCGGCGTGACTCCACGCTGTCCCCGCGAGACCAGCTGCTCATCGGCAAAATCAAGACGTACTACGAGAACGCCGAGAGCGAGGA
>JABXJD010000577.1:110000-117500 GCA_013375575.1 Percina caprodes
GTAGAGAGACATCAGTAGTAAGACAACAGTAGTGAGACAACAGTAGAGAGACAACAGTAGTGAGACAACAGTAGAGAGACATCAGTAGTAAGACAACAGTAGTGAGACAACAGTAGAGAGACAACAGTAGTGAGACAACAGTAGTGGGACAACAGTAGAGAGACAACAGTAGTGAGACAACAGTAGTGAGACAACAGTAGAGAGACAACAGTAGAGAGACAACAGTAGTGAGACAACAGTAGTGAGACAACAGTAGAGAGACAACAGTAGTGAGACAACAGTAGAGAGACAACAGTAGTGAGACAACAGTAGAGAGACAACAGTAGAGAGACAACAGTAGTGAGACAACAGTAGAGAGACATCAGTAGTAAGACAACAGTAGTGAGACAACAGTAGAGAGACAACAGTAGTGAGACAACAGTAGAGAGACAACAGTAGAGAGACAACAGTAGTGAGACAACAGTAGAGAGACAACAGTAGTGAGACAACAGTAGTGAGACAACAGTAGAGAGTAGTATGTAGAGAGACAACAGTAGAGAGACATCAGTAGTGAGACATCAGTAGTAAGACAACAGTAGAGAGACATCAGTAGTGAGACAACAGTAGAGAGACAACAGTAGTGAGACAACAGTAGTGAGACAACAGTAGAGAGTAGTATGTAGAGAGACAACAGTAGAGAGACATCAGTAGTGAGACAACAGTAGAGAGACATCAGTAGTGAGACAACAGTAGTGAGACAACAGTAGAGAGACAACAGTAGAGAGACAACGGTAGAGAGACAGCAGTAGAGAGACAACAGTAGTGAGACAACAGTAGAGAGACAACAGTAGTGAGACAACAGTAGAGAGACAACAGTAGAGAGACAACAGTAGAGAGACAACAGTAGTGAGACAACAGTAGAGAGACAACAGTAGTGAGACAACAGTAGTGAGACAACAGTAGAGAGTAGTATGTAGAGAGACAACAGTAGAGAGACATCAGTAGTGAGACAACAGTAGAGAGACATCAGTAGTGAGACAACAGTAGTGAGACAACAGTAGAGAGACAACAGTAGAGACAACGGTAGAGAGACAGCAGTAGAGAGACAACAGTAGTGAGACAACAGTAGAGAGACAACAGTAGTGAGACAACAGTAGAGAGACAACAGTAGAGAGACAACAGTAGTGAGACAACAGTAGAGAGACAACAGTAGAGAGACAGCAGTAGAGAGACAACGGTAGAGAGACAGCAGTAGAGAGACAACAGTAGAGAGACAGCAGTAGAGAGACAGCAGTAGAGAGACAACAGTAGTGAGACATCAGTAGTGAGACAACAGTAGAGAGACAACAGTAGTGAGACAACAGTAGAGAGACAACAGTAGTGAGACAACAGTAGAGAGACAACAGTAGAGAGACAACAGTAGAGAGACAGCAGTAGAGAGACAACAGTAGAGAGACAACAGTAGAGAGACATCAGTAGAGAGACAGCAGTAGAGAGACAACAGTAGAGAGACAACAGTAGAGAGACAGCAGTAGAGAGACAACAGTAGAGAGACAGCAGTAGAGAGACAACAGTAGTGAGACATCAGTAGTGAGACAACAGTAGAGAGACAACAGTAGTGAGACAACAGTAGAGAGACAACAGTAGTGAGACAACAGTAGAGAGACAACAGTAGAGAGACAACAGTAGAGAGACAGCAGTAGAGAGACAACAGTAGAGAGACAACAGTAGAGAGACAGCAGTAGAGAGACAACGGTAGAGAGACAGCAGTAGAGAGACAACAGTAGAGAGACAGCAGTAGAGAGACAGCAGTAGAGGGACAACAGTAGAGAGACAGCAGTAGAGAGACAACAGTAGTGAGTAGTATGTAGAGAGACAACAGTAGAGAGACATCAGTAGTGAGACAACAGTAGTGAGACAACAGTAGAGAGACAACAGTAGAGAGACAGCAGTAGAGAGACAACGGTAGAGAGACAGCAGTAGAGAGACAACAGTAGTGAGACAACAGTAGAGAGACAACAGTAGTGAGTAGTATGTAGAGAGACAACAGTAGAGAGACATCAGTAGTGAGACAACAGTAGTGAGACAACAGTAGAGACAACAGTAGAGAGACAGCAGTAGAGAGACAACGGTAGAGAGACAACAGTAGAGAGACAACAGTAGTGAGACAACAGTAGAGAGACATCAGTAGTAAGACAACAGTCGAGAGACAATAGAGAGACAACAGTAGAGAGACAACAGTAGAGAGACATCAGTAGTGAGACAACAGTAGAGAGACAACAGTAGAGAGACAACAGTAGTAAGACAACAGTCGAGAGACAACAGTAGGGACAACAGTAGAGACAACAGTAGTGAGACAACAGTAGAGAGACATCAGTAGTGAGTAGTATGTAGAGAGACAACAGTAGAGAGACATCAGTAGTGAGACAACAGTAGTGAGACAACAGTAGAGAGACAACAGTAGAGAGACAGCAGTAGAGAGACAACGGTAGAGAGACAGCAGTAGAGAGACAACAGTAGTGAGACAACAGTAGAGAGACAACAGTAGTGAGACAACAGTAGAGAGACATCAGTAGTAAGACAACAGTCGAGAGACAATAGAGAGACAACAGTAGAGAGACAACAGTAGAGAGACATCAGTAGAGAGACAACAGTAGTGAGACAGCAGTAGAGAGACAACAGTAGTGAGACATCAGTAGTGAGACAACAGTAGAGAGACAACAGTAGAGAGACAACAGTAGAGAGACAACAGTAGAGAGACAACAGTAGAGAGACAGCAGTAGAGAGACAACAGTAGAGAGACAGCAGTAGAGAGACAACAGTAGTGAGTAGTATGTAGAGAGACAACAGTAGAGAGACATCAGTAGTGAGACAACAGTAGTGAGACAACAGTAGAGAGACAACAGTAGAGACAAGTAGTAGAGACAACGGTAGAGAGACAGCAGTAGAGAGACAACAGTAGTGAGACAACAGTAGAGAGACAACAGTAGTGAGTAGTATGTAGAGAGACAACAGTAGAGAGACATCAGTAGTGAGACAACAGTAGTGAGACAACAGTAGAGACAACAGTAGAGAGACAGCAGTAGAGAGACAACGGTAGAGAGACAACAGTAGAGAGACAACAGTAGTGAGACAACAGTAGAGAGACAACAGTAGTGAGACAACAGTAGAGAGACATCAGTAGTAAGACAACAGTCGAGAGACAATAGAGAGACAACAGTAGAGAGACAACAGTAGAGAGACATCAGTAGTGAGACAACAGTAGAGAGACCACAGTAGAGAGACAACAGTAGTAAGACAACAGTCGAGAGACAACAGTAGTGGGACAACAGTAGAGAGACAACAGTAGTGAGACAACAGTAGAGAGACATCAGTAGTGAGTAGTATGTAGAGAGACAACAGTAGAGAGACATCAGTAGTGAGACAACAGTAGTGAGACAACAGTAGAGAGACAACAGTAGAGAGACAGCAGTAGAGAGACAACGGTAGAGAGACAGCAGTAGAGAGACAACAGTAGTGAGACAACAGTAGAGAGACAACAGTAGAGAGACAACAGTAGTGGGACAACAGTAGTGAGACAACAGTAGAGAGACGACAGTAGTGAGACAACAGTAGAGAGACAACAGTAGTGAGACAACAGTAGAGAGACGACAGTAGAGAGACGACAGTAGAGAGACAACAGTAGAGAGACAACAGTAGTGGGACAACAGTAGAGAGACAACAGTAGAGAGACATCAGTAGTGAGACAACAGTAGTGAGACAACAGTAGAGAGACATCAGTAGTGAGTAGTATGTAGAGAGACAACAGTAGAGAGACAACAGTAGAGAGACATCAGTAGTGAGACAACAGTAGAGAGACAACAGTAGTGAGACAACAGTAGTGAGACAACAGTAGAGAGACAACAGTAGAGAGACAACAGTAGTGAGACAACAGTAGAGAGACAACAGTAGAGAGACAACAGTAGAGAGACAACAGTAGTGAGACAACAGTAGAGAGACAACAGTAGAGAGACAGCAGTAGAGAGACAACAGTAGTGAGACAACAGTAGAGAGTAGTATGTAGAGACAACAGTAGAGAGACAATAGAGAGACAACAGTAGAGAGACATCAGTAGTGAGACAACAGTAGTGAGACAACAGTAGAGAGACAACAGTAGTGAGACAACAGTAGAGAGACATCAGTAGTAAGACAACAGTAGTGAGACAACAGTAGAGAGACAACAGTAGTGAGACAACAGTAGAGAGACATCAGTAGTAAGACAACAGTAGTGAGACAACAGTAGAGAGACAACAGTAGTGAGACAACAGTAGTGGGACAACAGTAGAGAGACAACAGTAGTGAGACAACAGTAGTGAGACAACAGTAGAGAGACAACAGTAGTGAGACAACAGTAGAGAGACAACAGTAGAGAGACAACAGTAGTGAGACAACAGTAGTGAGACAACAGTAGAGAGACAACAGTAGTGAGACAACAGTAGAGAGACAACAGTAGTGAGACAACAGTAGAGAGACAACAGTAGAGAGACAACAGTAGTGAGACAACAGTAGAGAGACATCAGTAGTAAGACAACAGTAGTGAGACAACAGTAGAGAGACAACAGTAGTGAGACAACAGTAGAGAGACAACAGTAGAGAGACAACAGTAGTGAGACAACAGTAGAGAGACAACAGTAGTGAGACAACAGTAGTGAGACAACAGTAGAGAGTAGTATGTAGAGAGACAACAGTAGAGAGACATCAGTAGTGAGACAACAGTAGTGAGACAACAGTAGTGAGACAACAGTAGAGAGTAGTATGTAGAGAGACAACAGTAGAGAGACATCAGTAGTGAGACAACAGTAGTGAGACAACAGTAGAGAGACAACAGTAGAGAGACAACGGTAGAGAGACAGCAGTAGAGAGACAACAGTAGTGAGACAACAGTAGAGAGACAACAGTAGTGAGACAACAGTAGAGAGACAACAGTAGAGAGACAACAGTAGTGAGACAACAGTAGAGAGACAACAGTAGAGAGACAGCAGTAGAGAGACAACGGTAGAGAGACAGCAGTAGAGAGACAACAGTAGAGAGACAGCAGTAGAGAGACAGCAGTAGAGAGACAACAGTAGAGAGACAGCAGTAGAGAGACAACAGTAGTGAGACAACAGTAGAGAGACAACAGTAGTGAGACAACAGTAGAGAGACAACAGTAGAGAGACAACAGTAGAGAGACAGCAGTAGAGAGACAACAGTAGAGAGACAACAGTAGAGAGACATCAGTAGAGAGACAGCAGTAGAGAGACAACAGTAGAGAGACAACAGTAGAGAGACAACAGTAGAGAGACAGCAGTAGAGAGACAACAGTAGAGAGACAGCAGTAGAGAGACAACAGTAGTGAGACATCAGTAGTGAGACAACAGTAGAGAGACAACAGTAGTGAGACAACAGTAGAGAGACAACAGTAGTGAGACAACAGTAGAGAGACAACAGTAGAGAGACAACAGTAGAGAGACAGCAGTAGAGAGACAACAGTAGAGAGACAACAGTAGAGAGACAGCAGTAGAGAGACAACGGTAGAGAGACAGCAGTAGAGAGACAACAGTAGAGAGACAGCAGTAGAGAGACAGCAGTAGAGACAACAGTAGAGAGACAGCAGAGAGAGACAACAGTAGTGAGTAGTATGTAGAGAGACAACAGTAGAGAGACATCAGTAGTGAGACAACAGTAGTGAGACAACAGTAGAGACAACAGTAGAGAGACAGCAGTAGAGAGACAACGGTAGAGAGACAGCAGTAGAGAGACAACAGTAGTGAGACAACAGTAGAGAGACAACAGTAGTGAGTAGTATGTAGAGAGACAACAGTAGAGAGACATCAGTAGTGAGACAACAGTAGTGAGACAACAGTAGAGAGACAACAGTAGAGAGACAGCAGTAGAGAGACAACGGTAGAGAGACAACAGTAGAGAGACAACAGTAGTGAGACAACAGTAGAGAGACATCAGTAGTAAGACAACAGTCGAGAGACAATAGAGAGACAACAGTAGAGAGACAACAGTAGAGAGACATCAGTAGTGAGACAACAGTAGAGAGACAACAGTAGAGAGACAACAGTAGTAAGACAACAGTCGAGAGACAACAGTAGTGGGACAACAGTAGAGAGACAACAGTAGTGAGACAACAGTAGAGAGACATCAGTAGTGAGTAGTATGTAGAGAGACAACAGTAGAGAGACATCAGTAGAGAGACAACAGTAGAGAGACAGCAGTAGAGAGACAACGGTAGAGAGACAGCAGTAGAGAGACAACAGTAGAGAGACAACAGTAGAGAGACAACAGTAGTGAGACAACAGTAGAGAGACAACAGTAGTGAGACAACAGTAGAGAGACATCAGTAGTAAGACAACAGTCGAGAGACAATAGAGAGACAACAGTAGAGAGACAACAGTAGAGAGACATCAGTAGAGAGACAACAGTAGTGAGACAGCAGTAGAGAGACAACAGTAGTGAGACATCAGTAGTGAGACAACAGTAGAGAGACAACAGTAGTGAGACAACAGTAGAGAGACAACAGTAGTGAGACAACAGTAGAGAGACAACAGTAGAGAGACAGCAGTAGAGAGACAACAGTAGAGAGACAACAGTAGAGAGACAGCAGTAGAGAGACAACAGTAGAGAGACAACAGTAGAGAGACAGCAGTAGAGAGACAACAGTAGAGAGACAGCAGTAGAGAGACAACAGTAGTGAGTAGTATGTAGAGAGACAACAGTAGAGAGACATCAGTAGTGAGACAACAGTAGTGAGACAACAGTAGAGAGACAACAGTAGAGAGACAGCAGTAGAGAGACAACGGTAGAGAGACAGCAGTAGAGAGACAACAGTAGTGAGACAACAGTAGAGAGACAACAGTAGTGAGTAGTATGTAGAGAGACAACAGTAGAGAGACATCAGTAGTGAGACAACAGTAGTGAGACAACAGTAGAGAGACAACAGTAGAGAGACAGCAGTAGAGAGACAACGGTAGAGAGACAACAGTAGAGAGACAACAGTAGTGAGACAACAGTAGAGAGACAACAGTAGTGAGACAACAGTAGAGAGACATCAGTAGTAAGACAACAGTCGAGAGACAATAGAGAGACAACAGTAGAGAGACAACAGTAGAGAGACATCAGTAGTGAGACAACAGTAGAGAGACAACAGTAGAGAGACAACAGTAGTAAGACAACAGTCGAGAGACAACAGTAGTGGGACAACAGTAGAGAGACAACAGTAGTGAGACAACAGTAGAGAGACATCAGTAGTGAGTAGTATGTAGAGAGACAACAGTAGAGAGACATCAGTAGTGAGACAACAGTAGTGAGACAACAGTAGAGAGACAACAGTAGAGAGACAGCAGTAGAGAGACAACGGTAGAGAGACAGCAGTAGAGAGACAACAGTAGTGAGACAACAGTAGAGAGACAACAGTAGTAAGACAACAGTCGAGAGACAATAGAGAGACAACAGTAGAGAGACAACAGTAGAGAGACATCAGTAGAGAGACAA
>JABXJD010000577.1:125000-135000 GCA_013375575.1 Percina caprodes
CGTGTATAGAGCAGCATATCTCCACCAGACTCCATGTAAATAATCACTACTTTTAGCAGTTTCTGTGTTTTCTGCCGTCAGTGTCGGGCCGGAGTCGTCTCCACCTGCTGGATCTGGGTAGCTGTGAGACGGACGTCAGCCGGACCAGAGAGGCCGGCGCTGCTCAGTGTCTGTCGCTGTCGGCGCTCGGAAACGTCATCCTCGCCCTCGCCAACGGCGCCAAGCACGTTCCCTACAGGTACCAGGTCGCATTTAGTGAACCGGCAGAGGTTAGCACAAACCAGTCTGCAGCCCTAAAGGCCACATTTCACCGCTTTGTTTCACTTTTTCCCGACATTTATTAACTTTTTTTTCCAAATAACATTTTTTCAGTTTATTGCAGGAATTTTCATTTTAGTCATGATTTTAAGACATTTTAGTCACTTTTTTCCAGGAAGTTAAGTCACTTTTTTCCGACATTTGTGTCATGATTTTTCCAGAATGTTTTGTCATTTTTTTTGCATTTATTTCCGTCGTCTTTGTCATATTTTCTGAAATTTTTGTCATGATTTTCCGATGTTTGTCATTTTTTTCTGACACGTTTGTCGACTTTTTTTCTGACACGTTTGTCGACTTTATTTCCGACCTTTTTGGCATGATTTTTTATTTTTTTATTTTTCCCGCCATGTTTGGGCGGTTCTTTAAGTGTATTTCTCTAATTTTGCCGGTAATGCGGCCTTGCCATTCTTCCTCTCTGGTCTTTTTAACGGCAGGATTTCATAGACGCCTCTCTGCGTTTCTGACTTCAGATCCCACGTGGCGTGTAGTTCATTAAATTGAACGAGACATGCTTCCTTTTCCTTTCTGCTGATGTGTTGCACAGAGAAAGGAGCAGCATGTTTGGGGGGGCCTCCCGCCTAACGAGGGGTTTCTTGATGTATTATTCAGGGACAGTAAGCTCGCCATGCTGCTCAGCGAATCCCTCGGCAACATCAACTGTCGGACCACGATGATCGCCCACGTGTCCGACTCGCCGGCCAGCTACATGGAGACGCTGACCACGGTGCAGCTCGCCGCCCGCATCCACCGCACGGCGAAGAAGACCAAGTCCAAGGTACGGTTCTGGTACTTGGCATCTGGAGGAAGTATTCACATCCTCACTGCATGGAGGAAGTATTCACATCCTCACTGCATGGAGGAAGTATTCACATCCTCACTACGTGGAGGAAGTATTCACATCCTTCCTGCATTAAAGTCCTGATACAGAACATTTTTGGCATTTTTTTGACATTTTTTGTCACATTTTTATGATTTGATTCTATAAATATAATTGAATTATTTTTTCTTTACCTGAAGAATGCCTCCAGTTCATCGGGAGGGGAGAGTTCCTGCGAGGAAGGCGTGTCACATCTCAGACCCTCCCACCCTCGGACTGTGGCCTCGACCTGGACCCCCGCCGCTGCTGTCCAGCGACCCCGACTACTCCTCCAGCAGCGACCACTCCTGCGACACCGTCATCTACATCGGGCCCGGAGGGGGGGCTATCTCGGACAGTGAGGGATCCCCATCCTTCATTCCCATCATCCCCTCCCTGAATAGAAAGAGAGTCCACGATGCACCCAGGTCTGACCGAGACCACTTAAAGTGCAACACGTTTGCAGAGCTGCAGGAGAGACTGGGTTGCATCGACGGCAGCGAGGGGCCAGCTGCACAAGCAGCAGGGCTCAGGACCCAGAACCCCACCGAAGAACATCACGGGTTCTTAACATCCACCAGATGCACCAAAAACCCTGATCAGGATCGGACAGACCCTCCAGCCGGCGGCCTCATGGACTCTTCCAATAGGACAAGTGCAGATGGGGAGAAACTTTCAGCCCCCCCCTTTCAGCCTAGTGTGGTAAAGCAAGGTGGGACTTCTTCAGAGGACTCAGAGCCTGTGGTACGAGAGAAGGTCTACTTCAGAGGGGGTGTACCCAAGCCGTCGGCCTCACCGTCATTACCAAGGACGTCCAGGGCAGCATCTCAGTCCCTGGGGGACGTTGTGGGTAGGACCCCCCCAGTGGGTATGAGCCAACCCCTGGGGTCTCCTAACATGGAAAGAGCCTACAGTCTCCGGGCTGCTCTGTTAGGAAGCGGCCTGGACAGGGATTTCTTGAGGACTACCATTACCCTGCAGCAGCCTGTGGCCCTGAATGGCGAGGACGAGCTGGTCTTTACGGTCATAGAGGAGCTGCCTCATGGTCTGGTCCCAGACAATGGCCGCCCCCCCAACTCCAACTCCAACTCCACCCTCCTTGGCTTCAACCATGAGGCCTCGGGGTCCCAGCCTGTAAGCATCATCAGCAGTATTAACGATGAGTATGATGCTTACACATGTCGACCAGGAGCCGTGGGACCTGAAGTTGGAGACTACCAGGAAGGCTTGGATGGCACGCATTCAAGAAGGAGGCTTTACTTACAGGATAACGTAAAGGCATCAGAGGATGCATCCATGCCTGTTTCATTTCATAAAAAGCCATTGCACGACATCAAGAGTTCCCTTAATGACATTGGTTTCTCAGAGCTGGACCGTGTCCCTGCTCCACCTTCTTCTACCTTATCAGGAACAGAAACTCAGGGGATTTGTCGACAAGGAGCTGCGGGACCTTTGGGTGTCGTTGGATTTAACTCTCAGGACGTCTTGTTTTCCCAACTCGGCGACACACATTCAACTGTTGGCTCGTTGCCGAGTGAAGCAAGTGCTGATTCGTCGGAAAAGGAAAGCGCTCATTCACCAAAAAAGCTCTATTTACACAACAAAATCCTAGACACATCCATGCTAAGCTCGCTCAGTTTGTTTCAGAAACAGCTATTTCTGCCGGAGGGCGTCAAGAGCTCCTTGACTGACAGCGGGGTCTTTTTCTCAGAGCTGGACAGTGACCCTGCTACTCCAGCCAAAACCTCTTTTAAGTGCTCCCCATCCCCCAAAGGCTTTCTCAAAGGCTCTCCCAAAGTGAGAGCGAGTACGCTGAACAAATCAGCATCAGCCCAGATTCCTGATCACGCCGCCCATTCCAGTCTTCCCAGGAAAAACAAGCCTACCTCATGTCCTGTCAGACATGATGGCTTTCAGTTCAATCCGAGAGAGGATGAGTTTGTCTCTGCAGGTAAGCCACCGAAAAGTGGCATGAGTAGTGGTTCCTCTAAGAGGCCCCGAGGGAACAGTAACAGCGTTCCCCGCCCACCCAAGGCACAAATGTCGTCTTCAGCTCATAGGGTTGTGGATGGTTGTGAGAAGTCTAACAGCCGGAGAGGAGATACTCTCATCAAGCTGCAGGGGGCAACAACTTTAGAAACTGTTTCGGTTCATGAGTCAGTCACAGGGAACCAGAGGTTTTCATCCTTGGGAAAGAAGTCAAATGGGCAGAAAAGCAGCAGCTTGATCTCTAAGTCTGGATCTGAAAACATGTCCCCTACTGTGCCAGCTGTCAGGCCGTCAAGCCAAGAACAAAAGACAAGGACTGCGGTATGTCAAAGTGCCTTTCAAACAATTAACGACTATGGGAAGTTTTCATTCTCTAGAACATCGACCTCAGAGGAAGAATTCAACATCAGGCTTCAAGCGGAGTCCTTTAGCCACAGGACCGGTAGTTTAAAAACGGATCCTACAAGGACGTCTTCAGGCCTGAAGACACAAGGCGCTAAAGTGGAGTTGTCCAGGTGCTACAGTAGTCTGATGTCTCTGGAGAGACATGACGGTCAATCTTTAGCTGGCAAGCCCGACGTGTCCGGTAAATCCAACAGATCAGTGCCAAGACTCGAGGTTCCAGCCTCCACATCTGCCTCTTCCTCCGAAATGTCTCTCGGCGTCTTTGCAACTCCAAGCAGTCCTCGGCCGGTGAAAGGCAGCTCGCGAGCAGCAGTTTCTGCTGGAGCGAAAGTACGAACTCTGTCTACGAGCGCCTCAAGGAGCCCGATCTGCCCTAAAGCTCTGGATGTTACAACTGGGCAAGGCACCAGCATACCGCCGACTTCCCCAGCTCGGTGTGGGGGAGCGGGACCCAAGACAGGAAGAGGCACCGTCATGGGCACAAAGCAGGCAATCTCTAGGGCGGCTAACAGCCGGGTTAGCGAGCTAGCCGCTAGCCAGAAACTCAGCAGGGGGGCGGGAGTAACAGGAAATGATGGCACTGACAGCGGGACACCGCTTCCTTCCCCTTACAGCAAGATCACGGCGCCGCGGAGGCCTCAGCGCTACAGCAGTGGACACGGCAGCGACAACAGCAGCGTCCTCAGCGGAGAGCTGCCCCCCGCCATGGGACGCACCGCCCTGTTCTACCACAGCGGGGGGAGCAGCGGCTACGAGAGCATGATCAGGGACAGCGAGACAACCGGCAGCACGTCTTCAGCGCACGACTCCATGAGCGATACCCGGGGGTCCTCGTCCAATAGGAGCAGGGTCTCTAAATCGCCCAAGAAGAGAGGAAATGGTGAGTCGGCTCTGCAGAGAGAGAGATCAGTTATTATGAGTAATAACTTGTTTGTGAGGACAAAAGTTATTATTAATAATTATTTGTGAGAGACAAAAAGCGATAGAAGTCGGGAACAATTTAGAGAGAATAAGAAAAAAAGTTATAAAAACCTTCAAAAACGTTGAAACAAAATGCGACAAAAAGTCGGAAAAAATAGCAACGTAAAATATAGATAGAGAGAGGGAGGGAGGCGGTTGAGAGAGAGACACACACACACACACACACACACACAGAGAGAAACACACATCGTAAAAATCTAATAATTGAGTATTCGTTTTATTCTGCTTATAATGACGCAAATTATTAATAACAGTGTTCCTGTCTGCGAAAAAATGGGTGTAAATCGTCAAACACGTTGAGAGATAGAGCGACAAAAAGTCAGAAAAAATGGGCAAGACTGTAGATAAAAATCCGATAAAAGCTGGCAGAAAAAGTCTGAAAAATAACGGCAAGAATATAGAAAACAATGCGACAAAAAGTCATGAGAAATCTGCAAAAACGTAGAAAAAATGCAATAAAAGTCAGCAGAGTAATAGAAATAGAGCAACAAAAAGTCGGAAAAAAATGTAGAAAACAATTTGATAAAAAGACCAAAAAAGAATTTGATAAAAGTCGGCAGCAATGTAGTTAAAAATAACGGCAAGAATGTAAATAACTATGCAACAAAAAGTCAGAAAAAAATCTTCAAAAACATTGTTTCTTCCGTTCATTGTTACGATCTGCTTCCTCCGGCAGGGGCCTTCCTGCGGCGGCGACTGATCCCCGCCCCCCTCCCGGACCGGAAGTGGGCGGAGCCTCCCTCGCTGGGCGGAGCCCCGAAGGAGCCCTTTGAGATCAAAGTGTACGAGATCGACGACGTGGAGCGTCTGCAGGCGCCGGGTCAGAGGTCAGACCACATCTGGTACCACATCTGGTACCGCATCTGGTACCGCTTCTGGTACCGCATCTGGTACCATATCTGGTACCGCGTCTGGTACCGCATCTGCTCACACATATGTTACCACATCTGGTACCTCATCTGGTACTACACCAGGTACCACATCTGGTACTACATCTGGTACCACATCTGGTACCACATCTGGTACTACATCTGGTACCGCATCTGGTAACGCGTCTGGTACCGCATCTGGTACCGCATCTGGTACCGCATCTGCTCACACATATGGTACCGCATCTGCTCACACATATGGTACCACATCTGGTACCGCATCTGCTCACACATCTGGTACCACATCTGGTACCGCATCTGGTACCACATGGCTCGGTTCATACGTATCTTATGGTGGAGTTAATTTTTTTAAAATTAAATTAAATAAATTAAATTAAATAGAATTGAATTGTTTATTGAATTGAAATGTGTGTATATATATATATATATATATATATATATATGCATAGTATATACTACCTGTCCTGCTGTCCCTGTACAGTTCCTCACTTATTGTGATCTTGTCTTTCTGTCTTCTCTCTGCAGCCGTTCTTCCAAGATGTTGAAAAAGTGAGTTTATCAATCATCAAACTAATGTCCATCGTCCCCGCGTTGTCCTCGTCTCACAGAGGTTCTGTCCTCAGGAAGTTAGCGTTTCTCTTTGGTGCTTTTAGATTTTTTGGGGGGCATTTTGGGGCTCTACCAGCTGAGCTAACCGGCCACCGGTTGATTTCTTTTTGACTATTTTGTCACTTTTTTCAAGGTTTTCAAGGACTGTTGTGTTCAGGGTCTGTTGTGTTCAAGATCTTTTGTGTTCAGGGTCTGTTGTGTTCAGGGTCTGTTGTGTTTAGGTTCTGTTGTGTTCAGGGTCTGTTGTGTTCAAGGTCTGTTGTGTTTGTGTTGTGTTCAGGACCTGTTGTGTTGTGTTGTGTTCAGGGCCTGCTGTGTTGTGTTCAGTGCCTGCTGTGTTGTGTTCACGGTCTGCTGTGTTGTGTTCACGGTCTGTTGTGTTGTGTTCAGGGCCTGCTGTGTTGTGTTCAGTGCCTGTTGTGTTGTGTTCAGGGCCTGCTGTGTTGTGTTCAGGGCCTGCTGTGTTGTGTTCAGGGCCTGCTGTGTTGTGTTCAGGGCCTGCAGTACTTCCAGGGCCGCCTGAGGAAGCTGGAGAAACAACAGCAGCAGATCTCAGAGCTGCAGAAGAAACACGACCAACTGAAACTGGAGCTGGACGAATCCAAGAGGCTGCTGCTGCTGCAGAGCGACCGCTGGAGAGGGGACTGTGAGTATCAGTCCTTATTACCCTGCCCCCCACCCGTGAGTATCAGTCCTTATACCCCCGTGAGTATCAGTCCTTATACACCCCCGTGAGTATCAGTCCTTATACCCCCTATATATATATATATATATATATATATATATATATATATATATATATATATATATATATGTTTATATGTATGTATATGTGTATATAAGTATATATGTATGTATGTATGTATGTATGTGTATGTATGTGTATGTATTTATTGATGATTTTCTATAATATATATATATATATATTATATATATAATATATGTATGTCTCTCTTCCGTTGTCTCCAGTCGACGTGGACCCGGTTCTGGACCCGGACTCCCAGGACTACCTGGAGGCTCTGGTCCAGGCTACGGCCGAGCTGCAGGACCGCGTCGACCTCTGCAAGTCCCGCGTCATGATGGAGACCTGCTTCGACATCGCCATGACGACGCAACAGATGAGACATCCAGAACATGAAAAATGAGACAAAAACAATGAACTCTTCAAGAAAATGACAAAAACATGAGATGAAAACACAACAAAACCCAACGTTTTTATAACCAATGGGAGGCGACCAATAGAAGGATCCATTGGGAGGTGACCAATGGGAGGAACCAATGGGAGGGTCCATTGGGAGGCGACCAATGGGAGAGACAATGGGAGGCGATTAGTGGGAGGCGACCAATGGGAGGAACCAATAGGAGGTGACCAATGGCAGGGACCATTGGGTGGAACCAATGGGAGGAACCAATGGGAGGAGACCAATGGGAGGGTCCATTTGGAGGCGACCAATGGGAGGCGATCAATGGGAGGAACCATTGGGATGAAACAATGGGAGGCGACCGATGGGATGAACCAATGGGAGGGACCATATTATCTATTACCACGGGTGACGGGACACCTCTAAACTTTTAATATATTCTTTATCCAAAAGAAGATGTTATTTATGAGGACACATTTTTTATTATTATTATTTGATACAAAGCAGCTTTAAGGAGAAATTTCTCTTATTTAAATAATCTGATTAAGTTATTACTGAATTATGAGTCTGATGCGTATTAGTTCATCTGTTCACTGTCTCTTTGTCCTCTCTCTGTCCTCTCTCTGTCTCTGTCCTCTCTCTGTCTCTGTCCTCTCTATGTCTCTTTGTCCTCTCTATGTCTCTTTGTCCTCTCTCTGTCCTCTCTCTGTCTCTGTCCTCTCTATGTCTCTTTGTCCTCTCTCTGTCTCTTTGTCCTGTCTCTTTGTCCTCTCTATGTCTCTTTGTCCTCTCTCTGTCCTCTCTCTGTCTCTGTCCTCTCTATGTCTCTTTGTCCTCTCTATGTCTCTTTGTCCTCTCTGTTCTTTCTCTGTCTCTGAGTCGTCATCCACTCTCTGTCCTCTCCATCCTCTCTCTGTCTCTACGTCCTCTCTGTCTGTCTCTATGTCCTCTCTGTCCTCTGTCCTCTCTCTGTCCTCTCTCTCTCTCCTTTTCCCTCAATTCATCTTCTCTTCGCTGGCAGTAACATTACATCTCTATCTGCCACTCTGTCTGCGTCTTCTTGTGCACTCTCCCTGTCTCTCTCTCTCTCCCTCCCCCACCCTCCCTCTCTATCTCTCTCTCTCTCTCTCTCTCTCTCTCTCTCTGTCTCTCCCTCCCTCCCGCCCTCTCCCCCTCTCTCTCTCTGACTTTCTCTACTCAGGCTGATTCTGCAGTGTCTTTTATTTTATTATCTGCAAGATAACAGAAACACCATCGCTTCATGTTTTCTTTTTTACTTTTCTTCAGTATTAGAGTAATTCAATGCATATTTTTTACATTCAAGACTTTTTATTGATGATCTATGTCTATTATCTATAATGCAAATGTCTTTAAATTAAAAAGGTAGCTTAGAAGAAGACAGGACAGCGGCCAGCATGTTTCTTTTACCATTTATAAAGCCTTCTTCACTTGTCCTCTTCTCTCCTCTTAAAATATTAAAAACCTTCTCAGGCTCGTTGCAAAGTTGCTGCATGAAAAGTTTTCTTCAATGTTTTTTGGTGCAACAAGTTCTTGTTTCCAAGGTTGTTCCACACTAATAATAAAGAAAAGAGGAAATGTTGGGATGCAAAGCCTCGTGTCGTACTAATAATAAAGAAAAGAGGAAATGTTGGGATGCAAAGCTTCGTGTTGTACTAATAATAAAGAAAAGAGGAAATGTTGGGATGCAAAGCCTCGTGTTGTACTAATAATAAAGAAAAGAGGAAATGTTGGGATGCAAAGCCTCGTGTCGTACTAATAATAAAGAAAAGAGATGAAATGTTGGGATGCAAAGCTTCGTGTTGTACTAATAATAAAGAAAAGAGGAAATGTTGGGATGCAAAGCTTCGTGTTGTACTAATAATAAAGAAAAGAGGAAATGTTGGGATGCAAAGCCTCGTGTCGTACTAATAATAAAGAAAAGGGGAAATGTTGGGATGCAAAGCCTCGTGTCGTACTAATAATAAAGAAAAGAGATGAAATGTTGGGATGCAAAGCTTCGTGTTGTACTAATAATAAAGAAAAGAGGAAATGTTGGGATGCAAAGCTTCGTGTTGTACTAATAATAAAGAAAAGAGGAAATGTTGGGATGCAAAGCCTCGTGTCGTACTAATAATAAAGAAAAGAGATGAAATGTTGGGATGCAAAGCTTCGTGTTGTACTAATAATAAAGAAAAGAGGAAATGTTGGGATGCAAAGCCTCGTGTCGTACTAATAATAAAGAAAAGAGATGAAATGTTGGGATGCAAAGCCTCGTGTCGTATTAATAATAAAGAAAAGAGATGAAATGTTGGGATGCAAAGCCTCGTGTCGTACTAATAATAAAGAAAAGAGATGAAATGTTGGGATGCAAAGCCTCGTGTCGTACTAATAATAAAGAAAAGAGGAAATGTTGGGATGCAAAGCCTCGTGTCGTACTAATAATAAAGAAAAGAGATGAAATGTTGGGATGCAAAGCCTCGTGTTGTACTAATAATAAAGAAAAGAGGAAATGTTGGGATGCAAAGCCTCGTGTTGTACTAATAATAAAGAAAAGAGGAAATGTTGGGATGCAAAGCCTCGTGTCGTACTAATAATAAAGAAAAGAGGAAATGTTGGGATGCAAAGCCCCGTGTTGTACTAATAATAAAGAAAAGAGATGAAATGTTGGGATGCAAAGCCTCGTGTCGTACTAATAATAAAGAAAAGAGATGAAATGTTGGGATGCAAAGCCTCGTGTTGTACTAATAATAAAGAAAAGAGATGAAATGTTGGGATGCAAAGCCTCGTGTTGTACTAATAATAAAGAAAAG
>JABXJD010000577.1:147500-160000 GCA_013375575.1 Percina caprodes
ACATACATGTACATGTACATACAGTTACATAGAAACACGTCTGTCATGGACCTACGGAGAGTACACACACATACATGTACATGTACACACAAATACACACACATACATGTACAAATACACACAGTTACATAGAAACACGTCCGTCATGGACCTGGGGAGAGTACACACACATGTACATGTACATGTACACACAAATACACACAGTTACACACAGATACATGTACATGTACACACAGTTACATAGAAACACGTCTGTCATGGACCTACGGAGAGTACACACACATACATGTACATGTACACACAAATACACACAGATACACACAGTTACACAGAAATACACACAGTTACACACAAATACACACAGTTACATACAAATACAATTACACACAAATACATACAAATACACACAAACACATACAAATACAATTACACAGGCGGAGAGTACACACAGATACACACAGATACACACAGTTACATACAAATAGACACAGTTACATAGAAACACGTCCATCATGGACCTGCCCAGACACACATACATACAAATACACACACATACAAATACATATATATACAAATATACACACATACATACAAATACACACATATACATACATGTACATACAAATACATACACTGTAAAACAGCCCATCTTAATAAAAGAAGTAATCTAACTTCTCAAGAAGTTGAAGTGACTCGTTCACATGAATTTAAACTAACTCAAACATGAATTGTTGAAGTAATAACTGAGTTGTTTTGAGTATTGGTAACATGATTCCAGTTAGTTCAATTAACTCATTATAAATAAGTCCTGCTTTTTCAGTGTTGATGTTTAAAAAACGAGAGCCGGGAACCCAACAGGCTCCAGACGATGACGTGCTGCAAAATGTCTCGAATGTTTCCCAACATGGTGACGTCGACTGGGACCCAGTGGAGGTTTCAGGTGAACCTGAAACCGTCCCGGGAGCAGGCGTCGTTACGAGGGACTAACAGAGCAGGGACAGCAGGGACAGCAGGGACAGCAGGGACAACAGGGACAGGACAACCGGCTGTCTCCGGGTATCAACAAGGACAACACAGGAAGTCATTCAGCATTTTATTTTCAGAGACTCTCTAATCAAAATACTAGAAAGCACAACCGTCCCTTTACTGACACGGTGGTTTCAGAGAGTAACATTTAGAGTAGGTCTGATTCCTCTGAAGGACCAAGAGGAGAGAGTCATATTATGAGGATACGTGCCAGTTCTCACATCTTTACAGTTGCTGTTGAAAAAAAACAGATGCACTTGAGAAAGTCCAAGAAACCACCTCACAGTTGCCTGGACCCTATTCGTCATACTGTGGTGGATCCTACTTCCAGGAAAATAAGCTTCTCTCAGATGAGGGTACAAAGTTATCAGGAATTCTTTATGTTGATGATTTTGAATTTGCAAAATACACAAGTATGTGCAGTTTATTGGACATTAGCTAACCTGCCAGTCAAGTCTCGCTCAGCCCTCCGATCTCCTCAGCTGGTTCTTCTCTGCAACGCCGATCATGGACGGCAGTTCGGATTTGAAAAGGTTTTAGCGCCTCTCTCTCTTGAGTGATCTAAAAACTCTTGAAAAAGAGGGTGTTTCCATGGAGACATTTGGTCTAAGTGTTCTCAGTGGTCTCAGTGGTCTCTGTGGTCTCTGTGGTCTCAGTGGTCTCAGTGGTCTCAGTGGTCTCTGTGGTCTCTGTGGTCTCAGTGGTCTAAGTGGTCTAAGTGGTCTCTGTGGTATCTGTGGTCTATATGTTCTCTGTGGTCTCTGTGGTCTCTATGGTCTCTGTGAGTCCACTTTGGATATTGTAATTATAATGTACTGTTTTAAAATGTTTAACCAACACTTGCTTTTAAAAGAATAGTTTGACATTTAGGGAGAGTGGGATGTTTGATGTCTGTATGGTTAACGAAGCTACAGATAGATCCTTTGGTGGTGGTCTAGGCAGCAGCACCCGGAGCAGCTCTCGTCGGTTTTACAGGTTTCCTGTTTCCGATGTCCTGAAACGGAGGTCATCCTCGATGACGTCACCACTGAGAGGCTTATCTGCCCCATCGTCCTGAGACTGTAAACGCCTCATAGTTGAGATAAAAAATATATAAACACTTTAAATATCATGTTAACATGTTTATAGGCTACAAACAGGTTTAAAGCCTGTTGGCGCTAACGCTAGCAGGAGGCTAACACGGTGCAGCAGCTTCTCTACGGACACACTCATTATTGTTGTAATTAATATTATTAAATACATTAATAATGCTGTGATGTACAAATATGATCAATAGCATCAATTTAATTTAATTTAATTTTGTGTGTTAATTTCATAGTGTTTGACAAACACTTCTTTCTTTTAAGCAGTGGACATGAAGATGTTTTAACATTTAACATTTGATAACATTGATATTATTCAGCATTCAAATGAATAAATACAAGTTGTTTGTGTTGTGTTATTTCTACTTAAAAGGTTTAAGACAATCGCTTTCCTCAAATTAATTGAGTAGCCATAACCGAGTTTAAAGTTGTCACAACTAATACGTAATAACTTGCTTTAGTGGAAATAAACTGAGTAAATGAAACTTAAGTGGAAACATTTGTATAAAGAAGATTTCTTAAAGTTAGTCTTATAATCAGATACTTTTTATTAACACATTTTTAATAAGTTAGGAGAAAAGCAACATTTGAGTACAAAATACTTGATAGATTTAAATGATATTAACTAAATGGAATTAGTAATATTAACTTTATTTACCCAAGTTATCTTTACAATAAGTAATTGAGTTACTTGGACACAAATCAACTAATTTGTTATGATTAAATTGTTTGAGTTAATAAACTTTGTTGAACTAACGCATCAGGTTTTACAGTGTACAAATACACACAAATACACACACATACATACATGTACATACAAATACACACACATACACACAAATACACACACGTACATACACATACATACAAATACACACACATACATACATACAAATACACACACAAACATACATACAAATACACACACAAACACACACACACATACATACATACAAATACACACACATACATACATGTATATATGGACTGACTGACTAGACTAACTGGACTGACTGGACTGGACTGGACTGGACTGGACTAGACTAACTGGACTAACTGGACTAGACTGGACTGGACTGACTGGACTGGACTGGACTGGACTGGACCGGCTGACCTGGTGCGCTTGTAGCAGGCGTAGGTGGTCACCACCAGGCTGTTGCCCACCAGGCCCAGGATGCAGATCAGGAGTGCACGAGGGCCCAGGATCCGCTCCACGCTCTGGTTCTTCTGGAACGTGCACGGCTCCACCAGCCACGGCGAGTAGTCGTAGTCGTCTGATTGGTTGAGGCCGGCCGGCTCCATCTTCTTCTACTGCAGAATATTAAGAGGATTCATGATTAATAATGAAGAAATATACAAAAATACGCCAAAAACGGTCTCTCAGCCCGTCTGTCTCCCAGCCCGTCTGTCTCTCAGCCCGTCTGTCTCCCAGCCCGTCTGTCTCTCAGCCCGTCTGTCTCCCAGCCCGTCTGTCTCCCAGCCCGTCTGTCTCTCAGCCCGTCTGTCTCCCAGCCCGTCTGTCTCTCAGCCCGTCTGTCTCTCAGCCCGTCTGTCTCCCAGCCCGTCTGTCTCTCAGCCCGTCTGTCTCCCAGCCCGTCTGTCTCTCAGCCCGTCTGTCTCTCAGCCCGTCTGTCTCCCAGCCCGTCTGTCTCTCAGCCCGTCTGTCTCTCAGCCCGTCTGTCTCCCAGCCCGTCTGTCTCTCAGCCCGTCTGTCTCTCAGCCCGTCTGTCTCTCAGCCCGTCTGTCTCCCAGCCCGTCTGTCTCTCAGCCCGTCTGTCTCCCAGCCCGTCTGTCTCTCAGCCCGTCTGTCTCTCAGCCCGTCTGTCTCCCAGCCCGTCTGTCTCTCAGCCCGTCTGTCTCTCAGCCCGTCTGTCTCCCAGCCCGTCTGTCTCTCAGCCCGTCTGTCTCTCAGCCCGTCTGTCTCCCAGCCCGTCTGTCTCCCAGCCCGTCTGTCTCTCAGCCCGTCTGTCTCCCAGCCCGTCTGTCTCTCAGCCCGTCTGTCTCTCAGCCCGTCTGTCTCCCAGCCCGTCTGTCTCTCAGCCCGTCTGTCTCTCAGCCCGTCTGTCTCCCAGCCCGTCTGTCTCTCAGCCCGTCTGTCTCCCAGCCCGTCTGTCTCCCAGCCCGTCTGTCTCTCAGCCCGTCTGTCTCTCAGCCCGTCTGTCTCTCAGCCTGACATAATAAAGTTCTTCAGATGAAGTGAAAGTGGGACACGGTGGCGGCGAGAGACGATCTGGTGTAAGACGCGGTTCTGCTGGTGGAACTGTCCCAGTTGTGGTGCAGCGAACACGTCTCCACGGCAACAGGAAGTCTGCAGAAACCAGGTCAGCTGGGTCTGGAGAGCCCAGCGACCCGGTTCACACGGCATGTGGTTTCTTCTTCTTCTTCTTCTTCTTCTTCTCTCTCAGGTTCAAATCAAATGATTCTTCTTCTCTCAGGTTCAAATCAAATGATTCTTCTTCTTCTCTCAGGTTCAAATCAAATGATTCTTCTTCTTCTCTCAGGTTCAAATCAAATGATTCTTCTTCTTCTCTCAGGTTCAAATCAAATGATTCTTCTTCTTCTCTCAGGTTCAAATCAAATGATTCTTCTTCTTCTCTCAGGTTCAATGGTCCAACAACAAAAATACGCAAAAAAAAAGTAATATGTCCAAAACGTGACGAAGTTTAATGAGAAAACCGTCAGCGGAGCGTTGATCAGACAGAAATACGACTGATAAGATCTAGACCCCCCCTCAGTACCATGGCCAGAGATCAGACCCCCCCCCTCAGTACCATGGCCAGAGGAGATCAGACCCCCCCCCTCAGTACCATGGCCAGAGATCAGACCCCCCCTCAGTACCATGGCCAGAGGGGATCAGACCCCCCCTCAGTACCATGGCCAGAGGAGATCAGACCCCCCCTCAGTACCATGGCCAGAGATCAGACCCCCCCTCAGTACCATGGCCAGAGGAGATCAGACCCCCTCAGTACCATGGCCAGAGATCAGACCCCCCCTCAGTACCATGGCCAGAGGGGATCAGACCCCCCCTCAGTACCATGGCCAGAGGAGATCAGACCCCCTCAGTACCATGGCCAGAGGAGATCAGACCCCCCCTCAGTACCATGGCCAGAGGAGATCAGACCCCCCCTCAGTACCATGGCCAGAGATCAGACCCCCCCTCAGTACCATGGCCAGAGATCAGACCCCCTCAGTACCATGGCCAGAGGAGATCAGACCCCCCCTCAGTACCATGGCCAGAGGAGATCAGACCCCCCCTCAGTACCATGGCCAGAGGAGATCAGACCCCCCCTCAGTACCATGGCCAGAGGAGTATATATATGTGTATATATGTACTGTATACTATATATATATATATATATATATATATATATATATATATATATATATATATATCTATATATATGTGTGTATATATGTACTGTATACTATATATGTATATATATGTGTGTATATATGTACTGTATACTATATATGTATATATATGTGTGTATATATGTACTGTATACTATATATGTATATATGTGTACATATGTACTGTATACTATATATGTATGTGTGTATATATGTACTGTATACTATATATGTATATGTGTGTATATATGTACTGTATACTATATATGTATATATATGTGTGTATATATGTACTGTATACTATATATGTATATATGTGTACATATGTACTGTATACTATATATGTATATGTGTGTATATATGTACTGTATACTATATATATATATATATATATATGTGTGTATATATGTACTGTATACTATATATCTATATATATATGTGTATATATGTACTGTATACTATATATCTATATATATATGTGTATATATGTACTGTATACTATATATATATATATGTGTGTGTATATATGTACTGTATACTATATATGTATATGTGTGTATATATGTACTGTATACTATATATGTATATATATGTGTGTATATATGTACTGTATACTATATATCTATATATATATATATGTGTATATATGTACTGTATACTATATATATATATATGTGTGTATATATGTACTGTATACTATATATATATATGTATATATGTGTGTATATATGTACTGTACTCTATATATATATATATGTGTGTATATATGTACTGTATACTATATATGTATATGTGTGTATATATGTACTGTATACTATATATGTATATGTGTGTATATATGTACTGTATACTATATATATATATGTATATATGTGTGTATATATGTACTGTATACTATATATGTATATGTGTGTATATATGTACTGTATACTATATATATATGTGTGTATATATGTACTGTATACTATATATATATATATGTATATATGTACTGTATACTATATATATATATGTGTGTATATATGTACTGTATACTATATATATATATATGTATATATGTGTGTATATATGTACTGTATACTATATATATATATATATGTGTGTATATATGTACTGTATACTATATATATATATATGTGTGTATATATGTACTGTATACTATATATATATATATGTATATATGTGTGTATATATGTACTGTATACTATATATATATGTGTGTATATATGTACTGTATACTATATATGTATATGTGTGTATATATGTACTGTATACTATATATGTATATGTGTGTATATATGTACTGTATACTATATATATATATATATATGTATATATGTGTGTATATATGTACTGTATACTATATATGTATATGTGTGTATATATGTACTGTATACTATATATATATATGTGTGTATATATGTACTGTATACTATATATATATATATATGTATATATGTGTGTATATATGTACTGTATACTATATATATATATGTACTGTATACTATATATATATATGTATATATGTGTGTATATATGTACTGTATACTATATATATATATGTGTGTATATATGTACTGTATACTATATATATATATGTATATATGTGTGTATATATGTACTGTATACTATATATATATATATGTGTGTATATATGTACTGTATACTATATATATATATGTGTGTATATATGTACTGTATACTATATATATATATATGTATATATGTGTGTATATATGTACTGTATACTATATATATATATATATGTATATATGTGTGTATATATGTACTGTATACTATATATGTATATGTGTGTATATATGTACTGTATACTATATATCTATATATATATATGTGTATATATGTACTGTATACTATATATATATATATGTGTGTATATATGTACTGTATACTATATATATATATGTATATATGTGTGTATATATGTACTGTACTTATATATATATATGTGTGTATATATGTACTGTATACTATATATGTATATGTGTGTATATATGTACTGTATACTATATATGTATATGTGTGTATATATGTACTGTATACTATATATATATATGTATATATGTGTGTATATATGTACTGTATACTATATATGTATATGTGTGTATATATGTACTGTATACTATATATATATGTGTGTATATATGTACTGTATACTATATATATATATGTATATATGTACTGTATACTATATATATATATGTGTGTATATATGTACTGTATACTATATATATATATATGTATATATGTGTGTATATATGTACTGTATACTATATATATATATATATGTGTGTATATATGTACTGTATACTATATATATATATATGTGTGTATATATGTACTGTATACTATATATATATATATGTATATATGTGTGTATATATGTACTGTATACTATATATATATGTGTGTATATATGTACTGTATACTATATATGTATATGTGTGTATATATGTACTGTATACTATATATGTATATGTGTGTATATATGTACTGTATACTATATATATATATATATATGTATATATGTGTGTATATATGTACTGTATACTATATATGTATATGTGTGTATATATGTACTGTATACTATATATATATATGTGTGTATATATGTACTGTATACTATATATATATATATGTATATATGTGTGTATATATGTACTGTATACTATATATATATATGTACTGTATACTATATATATATATGTATATATGTGTGTATATATGTACTGTATACTATATATATATATGTGTGTATATATGTACTGTATACTATATATATATATGTATATATGTGTGTATATATGTACTGTATACTATATATATATATATGTGTGTATATATGTACTGTATACTATATATATATATGTGTGTATATATGTACTGTATACTATATATATATATATGTATATATGTGTGTATATATGTACTGTATACT
The DNA here is from genome assembly GCA_013375575.1 of Percina caprodes. Taxonomy (NCBI): domain Eukaryota; kingdom Metazoa; phylum Chordata; class Actinopteri; order Perciformes; family Percidae; genus Percina; species Percina caprodes. The sequence goes on from JABXJD010000577.1 coordinate 155,919, forward strand.
ATATATATATATATGTATATATGTGTGTATATATGTACTGTATACTATATATGTATATGTGTGTATATATGTACTGTATACTATATATATATATATATATATGTATATATGTGTGTATATATGTACTGTATACTATATATGTGTATATATATGTAGATATGACAGGTTCAGGTGACGTGTGATGTGAGATTATATTGAGACCATCAGATAAGAACTGCTTTTTACGACCAGCTGACAGTTCCTCAAACCTCTCGTTGTTCCTTCTTCTCTCAGACTTCCCGAACAACATGACGACTTTATGGTGCTCAAAACACACAACAGGTGTGTGTCTGTGTGTGTGTCTCTATGTGTATGTGTGTGTGTATGTGTCTCTGTGTGTGTGTCTCTGTGTGTGTATCTGTTTGTGTCTCTATGTGTATGTGTGTCTATGTATGTGTGTGTGTCTCTGTGTGTGTGTGTGTGTGTCTGTGTGTGTGTGTGTGTGTGTGTGTCTGTGTGTGTGTAACCCCAGAAAACAAGAACATTAACTTTAAATGACACAAACTACAAAGACATGAAATATATTTTTCACACACACAGTATACATATACAGTATATATATATATATATATATATATATATATATATATATATATATGAATATATATATACATATACAGTATATATATATATATTCATATACATATATAGTGTGTGTGTGTATATATATATATATACACACACACTGTATATGTATATGAATATATATATATATTTTCATATACTATGACATTAATCAGCGGTTATTATAAGATTGGATATGAAGTTTAAATTAAGATTTTGTTCTTTTTGACATTTTAATTTTAATAATTTTATTCAAATTCTTTGTCACTTTGAAGTTTTTTTAAATTAAGTTTCAGTCGATTTTTTAACAATTCATTTGTCGCCTTCTCCGTGTTGATGTTTCTGCTTTTGTTTTGTTTTGACACTTTTCATATTTTTCGGTAAATTATTCAGCAACATGTCCTCATGAGAAATAAAAGAAATAAAAAGAAATAGAAGGAGAGAAGGAGATTAAATGAGACTCACCGGTTGAAGCTGCTGCTGATCTCCTCTCACACAGGTGGTGATAGACGGAGGGAAGTGAGGCTGGGTGTGTGTGTGTCTGTGTGTATGTGTCTGTGTGTGAGTCTGTGTGAGTGAGTCTGTGTGAGAGTCTGTGTGAGTGTGTGTGTGTGTGAGTCTGTGTGTCTGTGTGAGTCTGTGTGTGTGTGTCTGTGTGTGAGAGTCTGTGTGTGTTTCTGAAACTCTTTCACCCACATTATTACATATTTATCTGGTTGAAATGTCGGTTTCCTGGAACTGATCTCATTTCAAATGTAAAGCGCGCACACACACACGCACACAAACACACACACACACACACACACACACACACACACACACACAGCTCACAAAACAGATTAAAAAAATGAGAAAAAATGACAGACGTTGGGAAATTGTGCATAAAAAATGCGAAAAGGCATCGAAATAAATTACGTAAAAAACGGAAAAATAATTTATTAAATAAATCCATAAAAAAAAAAGAACTACGTCGCTAGTTCTTCTTCTTCGACCCTAAAGAAACTAACACCAGACAGACATCTCAGTACAAACCACTTTAATTCTCTCATTGAAACTGTACAGACTTAAATAATGGTGATTTCGAAGAGGTGCATGCTGGGACGCAGGGTCAGGCCACGTCCTCCATGTAGTCGGCTCCGTGACTCTGGCTCAGCTGAGAGACGCTCAGGTCCTGAGTGATGTCATCAAACTGCAGCAGAAACAGGACAGATAGAAACAGGCTGTAGCGTGTATAGAGCAGCATATCTCCACCAGACTCCATGTAAATAATCACTACTTTTAGTGTGTATAGAGCAGCATATCTCCACCAGACTCCATGTAAATAATCACTACTTTTAGCGTGTATAGAGCAGCGTATCTCCACATGTAAATGGGTGAATTAAGAGTTTATTCCAACCAGACCAGAGTGGTGATTGGTGGACAGTGGAAAGATGAACCAAGACGGCTTTTGGTAGTTTTATGTAGTTTCTGTCCTCTTTGAATGAAGCGTGTTCTACGATCATAAAAGTAGTGATTATTTACATGGAGTCTGGTGGGTTTGCTGTAACTGTATTTGTAACTAATGTTTCTCTGAACCTTGTCGCTGTTGTCGGGTCCCTCGATGGAAACTTCCTCGATCTCCTCCCCGATACTGATCTCGCTCCTGGAGAGATCTGACCGATGACTGCAACACACAACAACAACACAACAACAGCAACACACAACAACAAGTTCAAACTCATTCTTTTGTGTGTGTCTGTGTGTGTGTGTGTGTGTGTGTGTGTGTGTGTCGGTGTGTGTCTGTGTTGGTGTGTGTGTGTGTGTCTGTGTGTGTGTGTCGGTGTGTGTGTTGGTGTGTGTGTGTGTGTGTGTCAGTGTGTGTGTGTGTGTGTGTAATAATAACTTGTAATAAGAGGAACATGTGATGTCGGTCTCACCTGTTGAAGTCATCGTCGTATTCAACGTCGTCGTCTAGGAAACAAAGATCACACGTTAATATCTAACACTGAATACAGTACCGTGTGTGTGTGTGTGTGTGTGTGTGTGTGTGTCTCTGTGTGTCTCTGATGGTTCCTACCTAGATGCAGAGATCCAGATCCAGGTCTATCGTTGGGGGCCTTTGAGTCTCTGGGGCCCCGGTCTCTGGCGCTGGACGCCGCTGCAGGAAGGAAACAGGAAGTCAGACATGAGGCGTCCATCTTGTTCATATCTTCATAACCACAGATGGGACATTAATGGACATTAATGGGACATTAATGGACATTAATGGGCATTTATGGACATTAATGGACATTAATGGACATTAATGGACAGAGCATGTGTGATGTCACCCATTGATATAATGCAGCTGTAAGGAGTCTGAAGTAGACTCACACGTGCCTCTCCTCCCATTGGTCAGTGACAGATACCTTGAAAAAAGCGTAGTTACCCTTTAAACTGGGGGGGGTTCTGCCCCCCTTCTCTGAGGCGCTGCTCCCCCCTCCGGGTCTCGGGGTCTCGGACAGGGACCCCGCTGGACTCACCCTGGCCCCGGACGCCTCCGCCTTCCTGGGATACAGACACAACACAGTCAGCGGAGGGGGAGGGGGGAGGAAGGGGGAGGGGGGGGTGACTTCCTGTTTGCACCTGCAGCTCACCTGAGCTCAGAGGTCTGACTGTGGTCAGAGAGACGATCATCTGGCTCGTCCTCTGAGTCAGCAGCAAGGACAGACAGACTGAGACGGGGGGGGGGGGACACAGAGAGAGAGAGAGAGCTACCATGTGATTGGTTGATTAGATAATTGCATTAATGAGTAATTGAACAGGTGTTCCTAATAATCCTTTAGGTGAGTGTGTGTATGTATGTGTATATATATATATATATATATACACATACACACACAGACACACACACGTGTACATATATGTGTACCTTTATTTAATCATTAAATTGCATAGTCTGTCCACCAGAGGACGCTCTACAACGTCCCTGTTAGTGATGTTAGTGTAGTACACCAGTGTTCTGAATTTTAACAAAAAATATATATATATACTGTACACTATACTGGCCGATATACTGTACGATATACTGGCCGATATGCTGGCCGATATACTGGCCGATATGCTGGCCGATATACTGGCCGATATACTGGCCGATATACTGGCTGATATACTGGCCGCTATACTGGCCGATATACTGTACGATATACTGTACTATATACTGGCCGATATACTGTACACTATGCTGGCCGATATGCTGGCCGATATACTGGCCGATATACTGTACACTATGCTGGCCGATATGCTGGCCGATATACTGGCCGATATGCTGGCCGATATGCTGGCCGATATGCTGGCCGATATGCTGTACACTATGCTGGCCGACATGCTGGCCGATATGCTGGCCGATATACTGGCCGATATACTGGCCGATATGCTGTACACTATGCTGGCCGATATGCTGGCCGACATGCTGGCCGATATGCTGTACACTATGCTGGCCGATATGCTGGCCGATATGC
>JABXJD010000577.1:177500-180000 GCA_013375575.1 Percina caprodes
GGTGACCGCCGTGCGCCGGGACGTTACACATCTGGCTGTTTCTCTGAGATTTTATGAATCAAACTCAGATTTCTGTTTTTTCAGTTAGCCACGAGCTTCAAAGTGTTCCTCGACAACTGGAACATCCAGACGGCTCACTGGCTCAAAAGGTCTCCACACATTTAAGGTCTTTTTCACACGAGGAGCGATGTCGCGCCTCCTAATTCATTTTCAATGAGAGGCAAGCGAGCGGGGGCAATCTGATAGTACGTGTTTGTATACACGTTGTTTTCACGGATGGGATTGCCCCGCTTCCCAGCTCAATATATAACCCGTTACACATGACTCTATATATAACCCGTTACACATGACTCTATATATAACCTGTTACACATGACTCTATATATCACCCTGTTACACATGACTCTATATATAACCCGTTACACATGACTCTATATATAACCCGTTACACATGACTCTATATATAACCCGTTACACATGACTCTATATATAACCCGTTACACATGACTCTATATATAACCCGTTACACATGACTCTATATATAACCTGTTACACATGACTCTATATATAACCTGTTACACATGACTCTATATATAACCTGTTACACATGACTCTATATATAACCTGTTACACATGACTCTATATATAACCCGTTACACATGACTCTATATATAACCTGTTACACATGACTCTATATATAACCTGTTACACATGACTCTATATATAACCCGTTACACATGACTCTATATATAACCCGTTACACATGACTCTATATATAACCCGTTACACATGACTCTATATATAACCCGTTACACATGACTCTATATATAACCTGTTACACATGACTCTATATATAACCTGTTACACATGACTCTATATATAACCTGTTACACATGACTCTATATATAACCTGTTACACATGACTCTATATATAACCCGTTACACATGACTCTATATATAACCCGTTACACATGACTCTATATATAACCCGTTACACATGACTCTATATATAACCTGTTACACATGACTCTATATATAACCTGTTACACATGACTCTATATATCACCCTGTTACACATGACTCTATATACAACCTGTTACACATGACTCTATATATAACCTGTTACACATGACTCTATATATATAACCCCGTTACACATGACTCTATATATAACCCCGTTACACATGACTCTATATATAACCTGTTACACATGACTCTATATATAACCTGTTACACATGACTCTATATATAACCTGTTACACATGACTCTATATATAACCCTGTTACACATGACTCTATATATAACCTGTTACACATGACTCTATATATAACCCCGTTACACATGACTCTATATATAACCCGTTACACATGACTCTATATATAACCTGTTACACATGACTCTATATATCACCCTGTTACACATGACTCTATATATAACCTGTTACACATGACTCTATATATAACCTGTTACACATGACTCTATATATAACCTGTTACACATGACTCTATATATAACCCCGTTACACATGACTCTATATATAACCTGTTACACATGACTCTATATATAACCTGTTACACATGACTCTATATATCACCCTGTTACACATGACTCTATATATAACCTGTTACACATGACTCTATATATAACCTGTTACACGTGAATGTATATAGTTGTGACCTCTGACCTCTGGTTGACAGGGTGTGTTACGAGCGATGTCCCTACCACCCGACAGCGGCCACCTTCATCCTGTCGGCCATGTGGCACGGAGCGTATCCGGGTTACTACCTCACCTTCCTCACGGGCATCGTCATCACCCTGGCTGCTAGAGCGGTGAGCTAACCCCGCTAACCGTTAGCTGTTAGCTGATGATTAGCCCTTTAACTGTTAGCTGTTAGCCTATAGTTAGCCCTTTAGCTAACCGTTACCTGTTAGCTGATGATTAGCTCTTTAGCTAACCGTTAGCTGTTAGCCTATGATTAGCCCTTTAACTAACCATTAGCTGTTAGCTGATGATTAGCCCTTTAACTGTTAGCTGTTAGCCTATAGTTAGCCCTTTAGCTAACCGTTACCTGTTAGCTGATGATTAGCTCTTTAGCTAATCGTTAGCTGTTAGCCTATGATTAGCCCTTTAACTAACCGTTACCTGTTAGGTGACGATTAGCCCTTTAGCTAACCGTTAGCTGTTAGTTGAATATTTGGAGAAAAAAGTTGAATAAATTTGAGAAAAAAGGTAAACATACTTTATTGTCTCAGGTGCGCCACAACGTCCGGCCTCACTTCCTGCAGTCCCCCGCCCATAAGATGGTCTATGATGTCATCACGTGGGCGGCCACGCAGATCGCCATCTGCTACACGGTGGTGCCGTTCGTCCTGCTGTCCGTGGGCCCGTCCATCAAGTTCTACAGGTGTGTGTGTGGGTGGGTGTGTGTGTGTGTGTGTGTGTGTGTGTGTGTGTGTGTTAGTATGTATTTATGTATGCATGCATATATGTATATATAT
>JABXJD010000577.1:195000-202500 GCA_013375575.1 Percina caprodes
GTTGGAGTCCGTCCTCGACGGATGGAGTCCGTCCTCGACGGATGGAGTCCGTCCTTGACGGATGGAGTCTGTCCTCGAGGTTGGAGTCCGTCCTCGGCGGATGGAGTCCGCCTCGACGGATGGAGTCCGTCCTCGAGGGTTGTAGTCCGTCCTCGACGGATGGAGTCCGTCCTTGACGGATGGAGTCTGTCCTCGAGGGTTGGAGTCCGTCCTCGAGGGTTGGAGTCCGTCCTCGACGGATGGAGTCCGCCCTCGACGGATGGAGTCCGTCCTCGAGGGTTGTAGTCCGTCCTCGACGGATGGAGTCCGTCCTGACGGATGGAGTCCGTCCTCGAGGTTGGAGTCCGTCCTCGAGGTTGGAGTCCGTCCTCGGCGGATGGAGTCCGCCCTCGGCGGATGGAGTCCGTCCTCGAGGTTGGAGTCCGTCCTCGACGGATGGAGTCCGTCCTCGGCGGATGGAGTCCGTCCTCGAGGGTTGGAGTCCGTCCTCGACGGATGGAGTCCGTCCTCGAGGGTTGTAGTCCGTCCTCGACGGATGGAGTCCGTCCTTGACGGATGGAGTCTGTCCTCGAGGGTTGGAGTCCGTCCTCGACGGATGGAGTCCGTCCTCGACGGATGAAGTCCGTCCTCAAGGGTTGTAGTCCGTCCTCGACGGATGGAGTCCGTCCTCGACGGATGGAGTCCGTCCTCGAGGGTTGGAGTCCGTCCTCGAGGGTTGGAGTCCGCCCTCGACGGATGGAGTCCGTCCTCGAGGGTTGTAGTCCGTCCTCGACGGATGGAGTCCGTCCTCGACGGATGGAGTCTGTCCTCGAGGGTTGGAGTCCGTCCTCGAGGGTTGGAGTCCGCCCTCGACGGATGGAGTCTGTCCTCCAGAGACCGTCTACGCTGACTGACGTCTCCCTCTGATGTGTTCCAGGACAATAAGACGGCTCTGTACTGGGCCGTGGAGAAGGGCAACGCCACCATGGTGAGGGACATACTGCAGTGTAACCCCGACACCGAGACCTGCACCAAGGTGAGACCCCGGGACCCTCACACCCCTCACATCGCCATGGTTACCACCATATGCAAAGGGAACAAAAAGGGGACATAAAAGGGACAATAAAAGGGACAAAAAGGCAATACAAAGGAGACGAAAAGTGGACACAAAGGGGACAAAAGGCGACATAAAGGGGACAATGAAAGGGACACAAAGGGGACAAAAAGGCAACATAAAGGGGACAATGAAAGGGACATAAAGAGGACACAAAGGGGACAAAAAGGCAACAATGAAGGGGACACTAAAAGGGACAAAAGCGATGAAAACAGGACACAGAGGGGACAATGAAGGTCGGTCCTGTCTCCTATTTTCCTGTCTCATGTCTCCTATTTCCTTTTTCCTGTCTTATCTTTCCTGTCCCGTCTCCTGTTTCCTGTCTCCTGTTTCCTGTCTCTTGTCTCCTGTCTCATATTTCCTGTCTCATCTTTCCTGTCCCGTCTTCTGTTTCCTGTCTTGTCTCCTCTCTCTTATTTCCTGTCTCCTGTTTCATGTCTCCTCCTTTTCTCCTGTCCCGTCTCCTCTCTCCTGTTTCCTGTCTCCTGTCCTCTGTCTCCTCTCTCCTGTTTCCTGTCTCCTTTTCTCCTGTCCCATTTCCTGTCCTCTGACTCCTCTCTCCTGTTTCCTGTCTCCTGTCCCCTGTCCCAGGACGGAGACACTCCTCTGATCAAAGCGACCAAGATGAGGAACATTGAGATCGTGGAGCTGCTGTTGGACAAAGGAGCCAAAGTGTCCGCCGTCGACAAGGTAACGAAGCTGAGTCTGCCCTTCAAAATAAAAGCCTAAATTAGGGTTTTACCTGTGTACTTCCTGTTTTATATAGTAGTTTTGTCCAGTGAACCAACGCCATTAATGGGGCATAAAGCTGAGGCTGAAGTGTGCCCTTCAAAATAAAAGTATTTTTATATTTTTTATATAGTAGTTTTGTCCAGTGAAGATTATTTTTTGGGATGAAACTTGACTATAGTAGGGTTTACCTGTGTACTTCCTGTTTTTCCCAGAAAGGAGACACGCCGCTGCACATCGCCATCCGCGGGCGGAGCCGCCGCCTCGCCGAGCTCCTCCTCAGGAACCCCAAAGATGGCCGCCTGCTGTACCGGCCCAACAAGGCCGGGGAGACGCCGTACAACATCGACTGCAGCCACCAGAAGAGCATCCTCACGCAGATCTTTGGAGCTCGTACGTTCTCTGAAGTCTCTTTATATAGACCTTAGTGGTCCCTAATACTGGATCTGAAGTCTCTTTATATAGACCTTAGTGGTCCCTAATACTGTATCTGAAGTCTCTTTATATAGACCTTAGTGGTCCCTAATACTGTATCTGAAGTCTCTTTATATAGACCTTAGTGGTCCCTAATACTGGATCTGAAGTCTCTTTATATAGACCTTAGTGGTCCCTAATACTGGATCTGAAGTCTCTTTATATAGACCTTAGTGGTCCCTAATACTGGATCTGAAGTCTCTTTATATAGACCTTAGTGGTCCCTAATACTGTATCTGAAGTCTCTTTATATAGACCTTAGTGGTCCCCTAATACTGTATCTGAAGTCTCTTTATATAGACCTTAGTGGTCCCTAATACTGTATCTGAAGTCTCTTTATATAGACCTTAGTGGTCTCTAATACTGTATCTGAAGTCTCTTTATATAGACCTTAGTGGTCCCTAATACTGGATCTGAAGTCTCTTTATATAGACCTTAGTGGTCCACTAATACTGTATCTGAAGTCTCTTTATATAGACCTTAGTGGTCCCTAATACTGTATCTGAAGTCTCTTTATATAGACCTTAGTGGTCCCTAATACTGGATCTGAAGTCTCTTTATATAGACTTTAGTGGTCTTGTGTCTGTGTGTGTGTGTGTGTGTGTGTGTGTGTGTGTGTGTGTGTGTGTGTTGCAGGTCACCTGTCCCCCACGGAGACAGACGGAGACATGTTGGGGTATGACCTGTACAGCTCTGCGCTGGCGGACATCTTGAGCGAGCCCACCATGCAGCCGCCCATCTGCGTGGGGCTGTACGCCCAGTGGGGCAGCGGCAAGTCCTTCCTGCTGAAGAAGCTGGAGGGTACACACACACACACACACACACACGCACGCACACACGCACGCACACACACACATACACAATATACAAACACACACACACACACACACACACAATATACAAACACACACACACACACACACACAATATACACACACACACACACACACACACACACACAATATACAAACACACACACACACACACAATATACACACACACACACACACATACACACACACACAATATACACACACACATACACACACACAATATACACACACACACACACAATATACATACACACACACACACACACAATATACACACACACACACACACAATATACACACACACAATATACACACACACACAAATACACACACACACATTATTCAGACACTCACCCCCTCCCTCCCCCAGATGAGATGAAGACCTTTGCCGGCCAGCAGACCGAGCCTCTGTTCCAGTTCTCCTGGCTGCTCGTCTTCCTGTCCCTGCTGCTCTGCAGCGGCGTGCGCGCGCCGCCTTCACCGTGGACGCCAGGCTGGCCCTCGCCGTGTCGCTCAGCCTGCTCGCCCTGCTCTACCTCTTCTTCGGTTAGTCACTAGTTACCCGCCTGCTCTACCTCTTCTTCGGTTAGTCACTAGTTACCAGCCTGCTCGCCCTGCTCTACCTCTTCTTCGGTTAGTCACTAGTTACCCGCCTGCTCTACCTCTTCTTCGGTTAGTCACTAGTTACCAGCCTGCTCGCCCTGCTCTACCTCTTCGGTTAGTCACTAGTTACCAGCCTGCTCTACCTCTTCTTCGGTTAGTCACTAGTTACCAGCCTGCTCTACCTCTTCTTCGGTTAGTCACTAGTTACCAGCCTGCTCTACCTCTTCTTCGGTTAGTCACTAGTTACCAGCCTGCTCTACCTCTTCTTCGGTTAGTCACTAGTTACCCGCCTGCTCTACCTCTTCTTCGGTTAGTCACTAGTTACCCGCCTGCTCTACCTCTTCTTCGGTTAGTCACTAGTTACCAGCCTGCTCTACCTCTTCTTCGGTTAGTCACTAGTTACCAGCCTGCTCTACCTCTTCTTCGGTTAGTCACTAGTTACCAGCCTGCTCTACCTCTTCTTCGGTTAGTCACTAGTTACCAGCCTGCTCTACCTCTTCTTCGGTTAGTCACTAGTTACCCGCCTGCTCTACCTCTTCTTCAGTTAGTCACTAGTTACCCGCCTGCTCTACCTCTTCTTCGGTTAGTCACTAGTTACCCGCCTGCTCTACCTCTTCTTCGGTTAGTCACTAGTTACCAGCCTGCTCTACCTCTTCTTCGGTTAGTCACTAGTTACCAGCCTGCTCTACCTCTTCTTCAGTTAGTCACTAGTTACCAGCCTGCTCTACCTCTTCTTCGGTTAGTCACTAGTTACCAGCCTGCTCTACCTCTTCTTCGGTTAGTCACTAGTTACCCGCCTGCTCTACCACTTCTTCAGTTAGTCACTAGTTACCAGCCTGCTCTACCTCTTCTTCGGTTAGTCACTAGTTACCAGCCTGCTCTACCTCTTCTTCGGTTAGTCACTAGTTACCAGCCTGCTCTACCTCTTCTTCGGTTAGTCACTAGTTACCAGCCTGCTCTACCTCTTCTTCAGTTAGTCACTAGTTACCACCCTGCTCTACCTCTTCTTCGGTTAGTCACTAGTTACCCGCCTGCTCTACCTCTTCTTCGGTTAGTCACTAGTTACCTGCCTACTCTACCTCTTCTTCGGTTAGTCACTAGTTACCCGCCTGCTCTACCTCTTCTTCGGTTAGTCACTAGTTACCAGCCTGCTCTACCTCTTCTTCGGTTAGTCACTAGTTACCAGCCTGCTCTACCTCTTCTTCGGTTAGTCACTAGTTACCCGCCTGCTCTACCACTTCTTCGGTTAGTCACTAGTTACCAGCCTGCTCTACCTCTTCTTCGGTTAGTCACTAGTTACCAGCCTGCTCTACCTCTTCTTCGGTTAGTCACTAGTTACCAGCCTGCTCTACCTCTTCTTCGGTTAGTCACTAGTTACCAGCCTGCTCTACCTCTTCTTCGGTTAGTCACTAGTTACCAGCCTGCTCTACCTCTTCTTCGGTTAGTCACTAGTTACCAGCCTGCTCTACCTCTTCTTTGGTTAGGAACTACTAACTAGGAACTAGTTACTAAAGTGACTAGTAACTGAAGTAACTAGTAACTAACTAGGACCGTCAGATGTTTGTGTGTGCGTGTTTGTGTGTATGTGTGTGTGTGTCTCGGTGTGTGTGTGTGTGTCTCGGTGTGTGTCTCTGTTAGTGTGTGTGTGTGTGTGTGTGTGTGTGTGTGTGTGTGTGTGAATGTGAGTGCGTGTGCATGTGTGTGTGTGAATCTGTGTGTGTGTGTCTCTGTCTGTGTGTATCTGTGTGTGTGCGTGTGTGTGTTCTGTACTGGAGTACATGTACTTAGTTACATTCCACAGCTGGTCATACTTCCTCTAACTGTCCATGTGCATCCCCCTTTCTTCTTCTTCAGTGGTGGTGTACTTTGGTGGGCGGCGGGAGGGCGAGAGCTGGACATGGGCGTGGTTGCTAAGCACCCGTCTGGCCCGTCACCTTGGTTACCTGGAGCTGCTGCTGAAGTTGATGTTCGTCAACCCGCCGGAGCTGCCGGAGCAGAGCACCAGAGCTCTACCTGTCAGGTAACCAGACTCCATGTAAATAATCACTACTTTTAGCGTGTATAGAGCAGCATATTTCCACCAGACTCCATGTAAATAATCACTACTTTTAGTGTGTATAGAGCAGCATATCTCCACCAGACTCCATGTAAATAATCACTACTTTTAGGGTGTATAGAGCAGCATATCTCCACCAGACTCCATGTTAATAATCACTACTTTTAGTGTGTATAGAGCAGTATATCTCCACCAGACTCCATGTAAATAATCACTACTTTTAGCGTGTATAGAGCAGCATATCTCCACCAGACTCCATGTAAATAATCACTACTTTTAGCATGTATAGAGCAGCATATCTCTACCAGACTCCATGTAAATAATCACTACTTTTAGCGTGTATAGAGCAGCATATCTCCACCAGACTCCATGTAAATAATCACTACTTTTAGCGTGTATAGAGCAGCATATCTCCACCAGACTCCATGTAAATAATCACTACTTTTAGCGTGTATAGAGCAGCATATCTCCACCAGACTCCATGTAAATAATCACTACTTTTAGCGTGTATAGAGCAGCATATCTCCACCAGACTCCATGTAAATGATCTATTGGATGTTTTTGATGTCTTTTAGACGCCTCTGCCACCGCCTTTAATCTGTTTGTGCGTCTCCCTGCAGGTTCCTGTTCACTGACTACAACCGTCTGTCGAGCGTGGGCGGCGAGACGTCGATGGCCGAGATGATCGCCACGCTGTCCGACGCCTGCGAGAGAGAGTTTGGCTTCCTCGCCACGCGCCTGTTCAGAGTCTTCAAAACCGAGGAGACGCAAGGTGACCACCTGGATCCATAGTCGCAATTTTGTGACGTTTTTGATGTTTTTACTTTCGCTTTGTCATATTTTTAATTTTTTTCCATTTAATAAACCAAAAACAACTAATCCAGAAAATGATCAACACATTAATAAAATAATCTATAGTCTCAGCTCTAAAGCTGATACACACATACACACACACACGCACACAGAGATATACACGCTTACGCACATGGACGCACACACACACGCACACAGAGACACACACGCTTACGCACATGGACGCATACACACACACATACACACACACACACGCATACAGAGACACACACGCTTACACGCATGCACTCACACAAACGCACACACTCACACACATACACGGATACGAACGCACACACACTTTCACTCACAAACACACACACATTACCTGATGTCTTCTTCTGTGGTGTGTCAGGTAAGAGGAAGTGGAAGAAGACGTGCTGCGTGCCGTCCTTTGTCCTCTTCGTCTTCGTCCTCGGCTGCGTCCTCGCCGGCATGGCGCTGCTCGCCGTCTTCAAGCTGCAGCAGGAGAACCGCACGGTGAACGGCGTGCTGGTTGCCCTCGGCAGCGTGGTCGGCCTCGCGCTGCTGCTCAACTGCCGCACCTGGTGGCAGGTGAGCGACTCGGTGCTGCACTCGCAGAGGAAGAGGCTGCACGGCGCCGCCAACAGGATGCACAAGCTCAAGAGCGAGGGATTCATGAAGGTAAGGGTCCATGTTATTTACATGGAGTCTGGTGGAGATATGTTGCTCTATACACGCTAAAAGTAGTGATTATTTACATGGAGTCTGGTGGAGATATGCTGCTCTATACACACTAAAAGTAGTGATTATTTACATGGAGTCTGGTGGAGATATGCTGCTCTATACACACTAAAAGTAGTGATTATTTACATGGAGTCTGGTGGAGATATGCTGCT
>JABXJD010000577.1:210000-225000 GCA_013375575.1 Percina caprodes
GGAGGAAGGAGCGGGGAAGGGAGGAAGGAGGGAGAAGGAAAGGAGGGAGGGAGGGAGGAAGGAGCGGGGAAGGGAGGGAAGAAGGGAGGAGGGGAGGGAGGAGGGAGGGAGAAGGAAAGGAGGGAGGGAGGGAGGGAGGGAGGAAGGAGCGGGGAAGGGAGGGAAGAAGGGAGGGAGGAGCGGGGGAGGGAGGGAAGAAGGGAGGAGGGGGAGGGAGAAGGAAAGGAGGGAGGGAGGGAGGAAGGAGCGGGGAAGGGAGGAGGGAAGGGAGGGAGGGAGGGAGAAGGAAGTGAGGGAGAAGGAGGGAGGAAGGGAGGGAGGAAGGAGCGGGGAAGGGAGGAAGGAAGGGACTAATTCTTCTTCTGTGGTGCAGGCGAACGTAAACGGCAGAGTTCTGTCTCAGTGTAACATCGACGAGCTGAAGAAGGAGATGAGCATGAACTTTGGAGACTGGCAGCTGTTCCGCGCCACGGTGAGTCCCGAGCTAACGAGCTAACAAGCTAGCGTGCTAGCGTGCTAGCGAGCTAGCGTGCTAACTCCCCCGTTCCCCCTGCAGGTGCTGGACCTGCGACACATCGAGAGTCAGGTGCTGCAGGAGGAAGCCGCCAGCGAGCAAGGCAGCGTGGTGGGCGGCGGCCACGGCGAGGGGGGGCGCCGCGCGGCCGCACCGCTGCTCGCCGGCGCCGCCAACACGGACGCCGTCTACAGCTTCAACCTCAGCTTTGAGGAGCTGAGCACGCTGGGACTGGACGAGGGGCCGAGGCACGGAAACACACCCTGGATGGTAACACACACACACACACACACACACACACACACAGAGAGACACACAGACACACACAGAGAGACACACACACACACACACACAGAGAGAGACACACACACACACACACACACACACACACAGAGAGAGACACACACACACACACACACACACACAGACAGACACACACACACACACACACACACACACACACACAGAGAGAGAGACACACACACACACACACACACACACACACACACACACAGAGACACACACACACAGAGAGACACACACACACAGAGACACACACACACACACACACACAGACACACACACACACACACACAGAGACACACACACACACAGAGACACACACACACACACACAGAGACACACACACACACACAGAGACACACACACACAGAGACACACACACACACACACAGAGACACACACACACACACACACAGAGACACACACACACACACACACAGAGACACACTCATATACACACACACAGAGACACACACACATATACACAGAGACACACACACATATACACAGAGACACACACACACAGATACACACACAGACACACACACACACACACACACACAGAGACACACATATATACACACACACACACACACAAAGACACACACACAGAGACATACAGACATACACCCCGTCCCCCATGTTAACCCCCATGTTGACCCCCAGGGCCCCGTGCGCACCGCCAGCCTGAGCAGCCTGAACTCCCAGGAGTCGTCCATGGACATCTCCCGCCTGACGGACAGGCAGCAGGACGAGTACCGCAGCGCGTACCAGGAGTACATCGCCCAGATGGCCCAGGTGGAGACGGGCGCCGCCGACCGGCCCGTGCAGCCGCAGCCCGGGCACTTCATGACGTCATCGGCAGAGGGCAGGGACGCCGCCGGCGAGGACGGCCGCAAGACCTTCGCCAAGAGGCCCGGCGGGAAGGTGGAGGCCGCGGACGCCGACGCCCTGGACCCCATCACGGAGGAGGACGAGAAGGGGGACCACGCGTCCTCCAAGTCGCTGCTCAGCAGCAAGGCCGCCAGGGGCTGTCTGCCCGGGGCCGGCGGTTCGATGCCTGGCGTCCCGCAGGTATGCAACCACCGCGTTTTATAACAAGAAATTACAATATTTGGAAAATACTTTTCTGTTGACATTTGATGTACTTTTGATGTACTTTTGATGTATTTCTGATGTACTTTTGATGTACTTTGATGTACTTTTATGTATTTTTTTATGTACTTTTGATGTATTTTTGATGTATTTTGATGTATTTTTGATGTACTTTGATGTATTTTTGATGTATTTTGATGTATTTTTGATGTATTTTGATGTATTTTTGATGTATTTTGATGTACTTTTGATGTATTTTGATGTACTTTTGATGTATTTTGATGTATTTTGATGTATTTTGATGTACTTTTCCGTGGTTCTGCTCCTGCAGCTGAAGCCCGGCGGCGGGCTGCGCTACCAGAAACTAACGAGCGACGACGACGAGTCGGAAGAGTCGGACAACGCTCCGCTGCTGAGAGACGGGAAGACGGCGGACGGGAAGCTGCCCGCCGGCGCCGGCTCGCTGGCGCTGAAGGGGAAGGACTTCCTGTCGGACGCCATGTTGGACAAGAAGGACTCGTCGGACTCGGGCGTGCGCTCCAACGAGTCCTCGCCCAACCACTCGCTGCAGGACGAGGAGGCGGAGCTGTCGCAGCCGTACGACGGCGGGAAGCGGGGACTTCCCAGCAGCCTCAGCGGCCTGCAGGACGCCGCCGTGGCGCGCATGTCCATCTGCAGCGAGGACCAGTGCAGCCTGCTGGCCTCCAGCCCCGAGGACAGCTGGCCCGGCACCAGGACCTTCAACCTGAACCGCACGCCCAGCAACGTCACGCTCAACAACAACAGCAACGCCACGGCGGGCCGCCAGCGCACGCCGCCGGGGGGCCCCCCCGCCCAGCAGCCCGGGTCAGTACCCCCAATACACTGTGAAGGAAATGTCGGGCGACGCCCATTGATACAAAATAAATACTAAAAGATCAAAACACAGAAAGTCACGCTGGCGAAAAAGCCCCAAAAATAGTCTTAAAAAACCAAACAAGAAATATTAAAAAAAACAGAAATTAGAGAGGGGGCAAACTAAATTAAAAAATTCAACAAATATAATATAATTATATTTGTATATTATATGTGAATAAATACATAAATTTAAAAAATTATAAAAATAATTAATTACAAAAAAATTTAACTCAGGAAGAAAATTATAAAAAGAATAAAAATAATGAATTAAAAAAACAATACAATTTAAAAAATAAATATAAATGTCAAAAAACAGAAATTAGATTTTTGGAAACCAATGGCGGGAATCCTTCTCGCCAGAAATGGCGTACGAGTCGCCGTGTCATCCCCAAAAATATTCTTCTCTGTTCTGTTTTTTAGTGATGTCATCATCTCGGCGAGCACCGGCACGTCCGGCGTGACGCCCGGCGGCGCCACGCGGCCGGGCCCGAACAACGAGAACGTGCGCGTGCTTCACCTGAAGAGAGGCCTGAAGCCCGGAGACCCGCCGGAGATCTGCGCCGTGTCCTCCGACACCGTCACCTTCGGCGAGGAGCGGGAGAGCATCCTGTGACATCACCGTGTGACATCATAGTGTGACATCATAGTGGAGATTAAGAGATAGAGAGCACTGAGGGTCTGCCAGGAGCCGCTCGAAACCTGACATTGAGTGTTTTAGATTTTAAAGGCTAACTTTGTTGACAAATAAGCTAGTTTAACCCCGAAATCACCATCACCAAACCCACCAGACTCCATGTAAATAATCACTACTTTTAGTGTGTATAGAGCAGCATATCTCCACCAGACTCCATGTAAATAATCACTACTTTTAGCGTGTATAGAGCAGCATATCTCCACCAGACTCCATGTAAATAATCACTACTTTTATCATCGTAAAACACACTTCATTCAAAGTGGACAGAAACTACATAAAACTACCAAAAGAAAAAACTCTTAATTCACCCATTTACATGTGGAGATATGCTGCTCTATACACACTAAAAGTAGTGATTATTTACATGGAGTCTGGTGGAGATATGCTGCTCTATACACACTAAAAGTAGTGATTATTTACATGGAGTCTGGTGGAGATATGCTGCTCTATACACGCTAAAAGTAGTGATTATTTACATGGAGTCTGGTGAAGATATGCTGCTCTATACACACTAAAAGTAGTGATTATTTACATGGAGTCTGGTGGAGATATGCTGCTCTATACACGCTAAAAGTAGTGATTATTTACATGGAGTCTGGTGGAGATATGCTGCTCTATACACACTAAAAGTAGTGATTATTTACATGGAGTCTGGTGGAGATATGCTGCTCTATACACACTAAAAGTAGTGATTATTTACATGGAGTCTGGTGGGTTTGGTGATGGTGATTTTGGGCTGTTTCATCTGACAGGTGACCACCTCCCTCCTCTCTGCGAGGGGGTGGAGATAAAAACGTTAGCGAGCGGCTGCGGTGGACTTGTAGTTTCCGTCTGTAGTTCGGTGGTTGTGTTTGCTGGTGCATGCTCTCAGCTGTCGTCCAATCTGCATGTTGATGTTGTTGCAGCCATGTTTGTAGTTCAACTCCAGTTTGTCTGATTCCTGCAGTCGAGACGATCTGAACACGATTTCAGAATAAAAGAGAGAATCATGAAAGATTAATTAAAAACATATTTATGATTTGTTAACGTGACACTAAAATAAAATCATGAGCAAGAAATAGGACTACAAAAAAATAACTATGGCTTTATATTTTTTATTATTAAGACTACAAAAAAATCTGGAAAACAAATGAAGAAAGTAAAGTTATTATTAATTAAATTAAATGAATTATTTAAGTTTACACACAAAATATTTTAAAAAATATTTAAGAACTTTTAATTTGAAATTCTGATTAAAAACACTAATAATTATATAAATAAATAATAATGTCCGACAGGAACGTGATGTAAATGTTACACACACACACACAGAGACAGACACAGACACACAGACACACACAGAGAGACAGACACACACACACACACAGAGACACACACACAGACAGACACACACACAGAGAGAGACAGACACAGAGACACACACACACAGAGACAGACACACACACAGACACACAGAGAGAGACAGACACAGAGACACACACACACACAGAGACACACACACAGACAGACACACACACAGAGACAGACACACAGAGACACACACACACAGAGACACACACACAGACAGACACACACACAGAGACAGACACACACACAGAGAGAGACAGACACACACACAGACACACACACAGATACACAATCACACAGACACACTCATACACAGATACACACACACTAATAATGTCTGAGGTGAAACAGGAAGTGAGTTTAAATGTTCGTTATGAAACGTTTTTAATGAGAATAGAAGAAGAAGTTTTACCTTTTAAAACGTCAAAGCACGAGGCTTTTATTCTGAAAGACAGGAAGTTAATCTGCAAACCATTAAAAAAGTTATTAAATGTTAAGTTTGTCTGGAAATTCAGTTTATTTCAAACTCTGGTTTCAAAATAAAAGCTGCTAAATGATCAGAAGTTTCAGAATAAAAGCGGCTGTTGACCAATGAAATTAAAAATAATTACTACAGAAATAAATATGAATAAAAACAAATCTGTAAAGTGTTCTCTGAGTATCGCAGTACTCTGAGTATCGGAGTACTCTGAGTATCGCAGTACTCTGAGCATCGCAGTACTCTGAGTATCGCAGTACTCTGAGCATCGCAGTACTCTGAGCATCGGAGTACTCTGAGTATCGCAGTACTCTGAGCATCGCAGTACTCTGAGCATCGCAGTACTCTGAGTATCGGAGTACTCTGAGTATCGCAGTACTCTGAGCATCGCAGTACTCTGAGCATCGCAATACTCTGAGCATCGGAGTACTCTAAGTATCGGAGTACTCTGAGTATCGCAGTACTCTGAGTATCGCAGTACTCTGAGTGTACTCTGAGTATCGCAGTACTCTGAGTATGTGTGTTAGATGTTGTGGGTCGTGAAGCTGCATGTTGATGTTTTTAGAGATTAATCTTCATCATCTCAGTGCTCCTCATCATCATCCTCATCATCATCTTCATCATCTGAACTATTTAATCTGTTGGAACTAAAATCAAATAAAATGTTGAACGTTACGCGTCTTTAATCTTTAACAGCGAGGAAGAAAGGGGCGGGGCATAAATATATATATTAATACATATATATGTATTAATATATATTATTACATATATATGTATTAATATATATTAATGTATATATACACATGTACACACATACAAATACACACATATAATAGAAGTGTGTTTAAAAAAGTGAATAATGCTCAAAATCCATAGAATAGCTTTTAATTCCATAATATCAATTTTCAGAATAAAAGCGTCTGCTAACTGATCCGAAGTTTCAGAATAAAAGCGGCTGCTAACTGATCCGAAAGTTTCAGAATAAAAGCGGCTGCTAACTGATCCGAAGTTTCAGAATAAAAGCGGCTGCTAACTTATCCGAAGTTTCAGAATAAAAGTGTCTGCTAACTGATCCGAAGTTTCAGAATAAAAGCATCTGCTAACTGATCCGAAGTTTCAGAATAAAAGCGGCTGCTAACTGATCCGATGTTTCAGAATAAAAGCATCTGCTAACTGATCCGAAGTTTCAGAATAAAAGCGGCTGCTAACTGATCCGATGTTTCAGAATAAAAGCGGTTTACTTGATCAAAAGTTTCAGAATAAAGTTGGCTTCTAACTGATCAGAAGTTTCAGAATAAAAGCGGCTGCTAACTGATCCGAAGTTTCAGAATAAAAGCGGCTAACTTGATCAAAAGTAGCTAAAAAAAAGTAATAGTAGTAAAATAAAAAGTAGCTGCTGTGTGTGTATACAGAATATGTTGATATTGATTTGAAAATGTCAGATTTTTTATTAATTTATAAACAGGAAACATCAAAGCATCTGATTTATATATATATATATATATATATATGAATGAATGAACTCAATAACATCTGAACATTTAAATAAATAAAAACAGAAAACGTCTGAATTTAAACTGATTTCATCAAAACAAAAAGGAGCAAAATATATAATAATAAATATCAACTGGCTTAATAAACAGTTATATTTAGAATTCTATTTTATATTATTGAATTTTATATATGCATATGTGTATGTGTGTGTGTGTGTGTGTCTCTGTGTGTGTGTCTGTGCATGTGTGTGTGTGTGTGTGTGTGCGCGTCCTCAGGTCATCTGATCTCCTCGACCTCCGTTGTTTTGAGGTATTCTTCAGGCTGCAGAAACACAGAGAGTCAGTTAGTTCTCCCTCCTTCCTAAAACACCAGATTCAAACAATAACTCTAACTAACTAACTAACTAACTAACTAACTAAGGGATGGAGGCACCGTGTCCTCCAAGGTGAAATGAAAGGTGGGTTTGGTGAAATTAAGAAATCACCAAACCCACCAGACTCCATGTAAATAATCACTACTTTTAGCGTGTATAGAGCAGCATATCTCCACCAGACTCCATGTAAATAATCACTACTTTTAGCGTGTATAGAGCAGCATATCTCCACCAGACTCCATGTAAATAATCACTACTTTTAGCGTGTATAGAGCAGCATATCTCCACCAGACTCCATGTAAATAATCACTACTTTTAGCGTGTATAGAGCAGCATATCTCCACCAGACTCCATGTAAATAATCACTACTTTTAGCGTGTATAGAGCAGCATATCTCCACCAGACTCCATGTAAATAATCACTACTTTTAGGGTGTATAGAGCAGCATATCTCCACCAGACTCCATGTAAATAATCACTACTTTTAGTGTGTATAGAGCAGCATATCTCCACCAGACTCCATGTAAATAATCACTACTTTTAGTGTGTATAGAGCAGCATATCTCCACCAGACTCCATGTAAATAATCACTACTTTTAGCGTGTATAGAGCAGCATATCTCCACCAGACTCCATGTAAATAATCACTACTTTTAGCGTGTATAGAGCAGCATATCTCCACCAGACTCCATGTAAATAATCACTACTTTTAGTGTGTATAGAGCAGCATATCTCCACCAGACTCTCTCAGCCTAGGGTTCAGGGAGGAAATGAGGGACAGGAAGTAGCAGCTTGGCCCTGCCTGACCTCATCTGATTGAAGTGGGTGTGTCCAATGAAACACAACCTATAGAAAAATCATTTGTTTTTGTCACCTTTATTGTAAAGCCCCCCCCCCCCGCATCTGCTTCCTGTTTCCTGATCTTCAGCAGTTGAGAAAACACACTGAGCTCTGATTGGCTGCCTCAGTGACCCCTGCAACCTCATGACCCCTCCAGACTTCAAATCACACCCCAACTTTGCATTCTGGGTAACATTAACAACACTTGCAGTCTCTCTCTCTCTCACACACACACGAGCAAGTAGGTCAATGCCCTGCGATGCATGGATGGTCAGGACCAGGCTAGCTGTTAGCATGGCTGTTAGCCTCATCTTGACCAGGCTAGTGGCTAGGCTAGCCTTTAGCTTGGCCGTTATATGAAATATCCCTCTGGTTGAAAAACATCCGACGCTGCTTTTCTCCAATTTTTTGTGTTGCAGTACGACAGAAAAGCATCTATCTATCTATCTATCTATCCATCCATCTATATCTATATCCATCCATCTCTCTCTGTTTTGGGGCGCTGTGCGGTGACCCGGTGACCCTCCCAGCTGATTTCGCCGGTTGTTTCCGGTCGTCTGCTATAAAACACTCGGACGCTCCTTTTACACTTTGTTTTTCCTCTTTTATTTTATTTTATTTTATTTTATATTGCACAAAAATAATGACCAAAAAAAAACACAAAAATGTGCCATTTAAAGATATTAAAAATAAAAATATGTAACAGAAAATCCAGTTTCTCTCCTGAGAAACGGACTCGTTCACAAAGCTACATCAACGCCACATTTAACTATCTTACACAACCTGGTCTGGTACCGCCTCCCTTTCACAATAAAGGTCTCACTTCCTGTCTGTACACATTTAAAACAACTGCAAAGGCATTAAAGCAAGGCAGGCTGGCCGGGATCTGAACCCTCACATGCTCAGTTACAAATAATAATAATTATAATAATAATAATTATAAGAATAATATCATCAGAATGAAAACTGGAAGATAGAAGAATAAGAAGTGCCTGAAAAACCCTTTTGACTGTACAAAAATACGACTGAAAATATTTTTACTTCTTGATATTTCTCTAAAATAACATGGAGGTATGTTCGGTTATCACATCTGAATAAGTTCCTGTATGTTGGTCAGTGGGGGCGGTTAAAAATTACATTTGAGCAGGAAAAGCCAAAAATAGAGTATTAAAAAAAAAAATAGAAATAAAGGACAAATAACCGTTTGGGAAACTCAGAAATCCCATAACGGAGTCTTGGGAGAGAAGGAAACCTGATATCAGTGTTATTTAAGATATTAAAGAGTCATTTTGGGTCCTGGGGGTGGGGGTGGGGGTGGATGCATAGTTCGGGTCCTTTTTCCTCAGACCTGAGCAACAGAAATCCATAAAACCCTGTTGAGGTTATTTCAGTTCATTCATGTGTTTTTTTTCCAGTTTGTTTCCAGGGCTGGAGGGCTGGAGGGGGTCGGAGGGGGCTGGTGGTGTCCCGGTCCCTGACTGGCTCTGGGGGCCACGACAAACCGATCATCTGCCGCCAAAAACGGTTTGCCGAATTGTGTTAACGTCGACAAATTCCTCAAAAAACTGCTTTTCTGGATGTACCGGCCCTTTAAGAAAAAGGTATTTTTATATATATATATATATATATATATATATATATATATATATATATATATATATATATATATATATATATATATATATATATATATATATATATATATATATATATATATATATATATATATATATATATATATATATATATATATATATATATATATATATATATAAAAACTCACTAATGGAGCCATTAAATAAAGTCATTGGGAGGCAGAAACAAACTTCTAATCACAAGGGGGGGGGGCAACCTGGTGGTAAAGTGGATTTTAAAGGTGTACTGTCCCTTTAAGAAGGTATTCCAACTAATAACAAGTACTCGCTGGACTATAATCTGTATATAGAAATTAAGTCATTTTGAGGCAGAAACAAGGTGTGTGTGGCTAGTGAAAAAGTAGGCCTTAAAGGGCCAGTACACCCAGTAAGACACCGTTTTCTAAGTTAGTTGTTGACGTATCCCACGGATGGGGAACGGTTTATGGCACGCCGCCGATCCCAAGACCCAGAACCCAGGACCAAGAACCCAGAACGCCCCGTTGGTTTGGGTAATCAATACGTGAACACCAGGTCTGAGAAGTTGGCCTCCAGCCAGTTCCCGGCGATCATCTCGCTCAGCTCCGGCGTGCAGTAGTCGGGGAAGTCGAAGTGGGAGCCGCGGCTTTCGCCGCCGCCGGCGTGCGAGTCCAGGTCTTTGTCCACCAGGGACAGGCTGAGGTTGCCGGCGTTGGACGCCGAGCTCCACGGCTCGGCGGCGGGGACGGACGAGGCGTGGAGGCCCGCCAGGACGCTCAGGGTGAAGTCGCCTCCCTCCACCGCCGCCAGGTCGTCCACGTCCTCGCCGCCGCAGGACGAAGACGAGCAGGACGCCGGAGACAGGGAGGACGGGGGGCTGGCGCCCGGACGGCATGGCTGCTGCATCATGGGAAGGAGAAATAAATCAGGGTTGTTTCAGAGAGAGAGAGAGAGAGAGAGACAGAGAGAGACAGAGAGAGAGACAGAGAGAGAGACAGAGAGAGACAGACAGACAGACAGAGAGAGAGACAGACAGACAGACAGAGAGAGAGACAGACAGAGAGAGACAGACAGAGAGACAGAGAGACAGAGAGAGAGACAGAGAGACAGAGAGAGAGAGACAGACAGAGAGAGAAAGACAGACAGACAGAGAGACAGACAGAGAGAGAGACAGAGAGAGAGACAGAGAGAGAGAGAGAGAGAGAGACAGAGAGAGAGACAGAGAGAGAGACAGAGAGAGAGAGAGAGAGAGAGAGACATTATCCGTCTCTTACCTGGCGTGTGATGTTCTTGAAGTTGTAGAAAAGGCGTCCGGCCTCCGGCTCGGTGCCCGTCGCCATGGCAGCGAGACTCAACCGGCACGGCTCGTCCTCCATTTTAAACTCCTCCTCCTCCGAGTACGCCTGCAAGCAGGGAACCAATCACAGTCAAGCAGGGAACCAATCAGAGTCAAGCAGGGAAATGTACTTTACTGTAATTTAGACAATTTTAATATCCAATAATCTACGCCGACATCTGGTCTCGTATCGCGATAGACGCGTCCCCGCTCTGGATGCCAGACTACAGATCTCGTAGAACTCGGATTACGTATAAATGATCGGGTCGTACTACTGGCCCCCCCGATCTTCACCTCCGAGGATCTTCCCAAACAAAGTCCTAAAGTTTCGTGTTGATAGCATTTAATTTGATAAATAGTTCATGTTTTCATAGCTAGCTACACAACGTACGTTCTACGTAGTTTGTTCCATTTTTGTACCGATAACAATGATTTTGTAAATTTTGCGTTGGCCGGTCTGGAGGCACATCGGACGAAGAAGTGATCGGAGAAGTTCTCCAAAAAACTCTCGAAAAAAGGCGAAAATATTTAAAAATAACTTTCAAAAAGTTGACAGACGGCAAAATTTTCTCCCACAACGACAACAAAAAGGGGAAATCTGGAAAAAAAACGGAAAAAACTTTGGGAATTATCAGGCGTTACGCCTACGCTGACCGGAGAAACACGTTGAAGAAATTCTTCAACCCCCAAAATAAAGTGTCAAAAACGTCAAAATAAGCAACGAAGTCAAGAATCAAAATCATTGAGACCCCCCCCCCCCAAAGATGTCATGAATACAGAAAAACAACGAAAACGTCAAAAAGCGAGAGAAAAAAATAAAAGTCAATAAAAACGGAAAAAACAAAAAGCGAAAAGAAAAACAATTAAATCAAGACAAAAAAGCTGAAAAAAGAAAAAAAACGTGAAAAAAAATACGAGAAAACGTCAAAAAGAGGAAAATATGTTAAAGAAGTCAATAAAAGAGGAAAAAAGTCAAAAAGCGAGAAAAACATGAAAAACGAGAAAATACGTAAAAAGCAAGAAAAAAACATTAAAAAAAAAATCTTAAATAAAATTTTATAAAATTATAAAAAATAAAATTTTATAAAATTATAAAAAAAAAACATTAAAAATGTTAAAAAGCGAGAAGAGAAAAAAGTAAAAAAGATTAAAAATCAAAAAGCAAGAAAAACGTCAAAAAAGAAAAAATATAAAATACAAAAAAAACGTCAAAAACGAGAAAAAAAAACACGTAAAAAAAAAACATCGATTAAAACGTCGATTAATTACCTCCGAGTCTTCATCCTCGTCGTCGTCTTCCTCATCGTCGGTAAACTCCAGTTTAACGGGCTTGCTGGGTTTGAAGCTGGTCGTCAACACGTACCGGTACCGGGGGTCCGCGTGCTCCGGGACCGCGACCGGGACCACCACCGGCTTCACCGGCTTTAACTTGGAGAACCGCTTCTTTACGTGGGCTTTGTTAACCGGTCTCACGGCGGGTTTCTCCGGCGACTGAACCGCTGTCTTCCCCCCCGGAGGAAACGCACATCCGTCCGTCTTGGGCTTCTTCTTGGGCCGGTACTTGTAGTCCGGGTAGTCCGCCATGTGCTTCAACCGGAGCTGCTCCGCCTCCCGGATGAACGGGACCTTTTCGGTGTCTTTTAACATCTTCCATCGCTTCCCGAGCCGCTTGGAGATCTCCGCGTTGTGCATGTCGGGCGACTGCTCCATGATCTTCCTCCTCTCGACTTTGGACCACACCATGAACGCGTTCATGGGTCTTTTAATGTGACCCGAAGCGGTCTTACACCAGTCCGGTTTCAGCGGCGCGGGGCTGCGCGCCGAGGCCGCCAGCAGGTCGCTGTCCGCCGGGTTGGCTGCCTCGCCGGACCCGCTGGTAATTCCCGCTCCGCCATGTTCCGTCTGCTGAACCATAGTCCAGATTAAATGTCGGGGGACCGCTGTGGACTCCCAACAACGACCCGAACCACTTTCTTAACGAATTAAACTACTTATTAATGTTTTTATCGTGTTTTATCGTGTTTTCCAGCCGCCGTTTCGCCTCCTTCACACCGACAGCATCTCTCTCTCGCGCTGTTCAAACCGGCGTCTTATTAACGCCTCTGACCCATGCGCGAGACGTTACCGCCCTGCCACCAATCACCGCTCTTCTTCTCCAGATCCTTCCCGCCTCCGCGGTGCTCTCCGCCAATCACAGCTCTGCGGGTCTCCTGTGTGCCCGCCCACAAGCGTCCGGCCGTTACTTCAATTCAATTACAATTGATAACTCATTACAGTGAAAGTAGTCGATATTTAACAGGTTATTATTGGTGTTAAACACGTTTATAGTCGTAAGGGTCTCACTTACCTCCATGTTTTTCAGCCTGTGTGTCCGTTTTTATGCAAATTAAAAGATTAGATGGAGATATTGTTAGTTTAATCAGGTTTTATGTTGAGTAGCCTACAGACATAAGTAGGCAGTAATTTAAATAATAAAACGATAAATGTTGAAATAATGGACCAAAACATTAATAAGTGACAAAAGAAATCACTTTTTCTCTTTAGAAGATTCTTTAGAGGAATTCTCAAGTCTCACTGTTGAAGGATCATTGAGTTCTGTGTGTGTGTGTGTGTGTGTGTGTGTGTGTGTGTGTGTGTGTGTGTGTGTGTGTGTGTGTGTGTGTGTGTGTGTGTGTGTGTCCTTCAGGACTTTCCAGGAATCCTTGAACAGTTTCCAAGTGTTTTGGTTCTTCAGAGAACGCTTGAGCATGTTCTACGTTTTGTTGTCGCTGTTTCTTGCTTGATGTATTTTCAATATTCACCGTCACCAAACCCACCAGACTCCATGTAAATAATCACTACTTTTAACGTGTATAGAGCAGCATATCTCCACCAGACTCCATGTAAATAATCACTACTTTTAGCGTGTATAGAGCAGCATATCTCCACCAGACTCCATGTAAATAATCACTACTTTTAGCGTGTATAGAGCAGCATATCTCCACCAGACTCCATGTAAATAATCACTACTTTTAGCGTGTATAGAGCAGCATATCTCCACCAGACTCCATGTAAATAATCACTACTTTTAGCGTGTATAGAGCAGCATATCTCCACCAGACTCCATGTAAATAATCACTACTTTTAGCGTGTATAGAGCAGCATATCTCCACCAGACTCCATGTAAATAATCACTACTTTTAGCATGTATAGAGCAGCATATCTCCACCAGACTCCATGTAAATAATCACTACTTTTAGCATGTATAGAGCAGCATATCTCCACCAGACTCCATGTAAATAATCACTACTTTTAGCGTGTATAGAGCAGCATATCTCCACCAGACTCCATGTAAATAATCACTACTTTTAGCGTGTATAGAGCAGCATATCTCCACCAGACTCCATGTAAATAATCACTACTTTTAGCATGTATAGAGCAGCATATCTCCACCAGACTCCATGTAAATAATCACTACTTTTAGCATGTATAGAGCAGCATATCTCCACCAGACTCCATGTAAATAATCACTACTTTTAGCGTGTATAGAGCAGCATATCTCCACCAGACTCCATGTAAATAATCACTACTTTTAGTGTGTATAGAGCAGCATATCTCCACCAGACTCCATGTAAATAATCACTACTTTTAGCGTGTATAGAGCAGCATATCTCCACCAGACTCCATGTAAATAATCACTACTTTTAGTGTGTATAGAGCAGCATATCTCCACCAGACTCCATGTAAATAATCACTACTTTTAGCGTGTATAGAGCAGCATATCTCCACCAGACTCCATGTAAATAATCACTACTTTTAGCGTGTATAGAGCAGCATATCTCCACCAGACTCCATGTAAATAATCATTACTTTTAGCGTGTATAGAGCAGCATATCTCAACCAGACTCCATGTAAATAATCACTACTTTTAGCGTGTATAGAGCAGCATATCTCCACCAGACTCCATGTAAATAATCACTACTTTTAGCATGTATAGAGCAGCATATCTCCACCAGACTCCATGTAAATAATCACTACT
>JABXJD010000577.1:235000-240000 GCA_013375575.1 Percina caprodes
GTGTGTCGCTTGTTTTGAGTTCATTTTTTTTAACAATTTACCATATTTTTGGTCATTTTTCCCACCATATTTGTCCCTTTCGTCCCTTTCGTCCCTTTCGTCCCAGACACAGCCTGCAGCCGGTGTCCCAGAGGACGTCTAATCGTGTGAAATCTCATTCATGCTGCTGGAGCTCGTGTGTTTTCTCCTCCTTTCTCATGCTAATCTGTATTGATGCTCTGCAGCTGCCGGCCGCTTCGCTGCCTCTCTCTCTGATGAATCTCTTGTGTTTGTCAGCAGCCGTCGGCCCCCATAATCAGGTTAAAGAGCCGGGACCCCGGGGGCCCTGGGGCCTGGGGCCCCTGGGGTCCTGGGGGTCCTGGGGTCCTGGGGGTCCTGGGGGCCGACCCCGCTGCTGCTGTCAGCAGGAAGATCAAGACCCAGAATATGATTTCACAAAATCACAGCCGCAAACTCACAGTCACACAGCATTCAGATAGTTATAGACAGAATCTTTGGGGGGGGGGACTTGTCCCATAAGGGAGGGGGGGGACATGTCCCATAAGGGAGGGGGGAGACATGTCCCATAAGGGAGGGGGGGAGACATGTCCCATAAAGAGGGGGGGAGACATGTCCCATAAAAAGGGGGGGAGACATGTCCCATAAGGGAGGGTGGAGACATGTCCCATTAGGGAGGGGGGAGACATGTCCCATAAAGAGGGGGGGAGACATGTCCCATAAGGGAGGGGGGAGACATGACCCATAAGGGAGGGGGGGAGACATGTCCCATAAAAAGGGGGGGAGACATGTCCCATAAAGAGGGGGGGAGACATGTCCCATAAAAAGGGGGAGACATGTCCCATAAAGAGGGGGAGACATGTCCCATAAGGGTCTTTGTCTCCTCCAGGTTGGACTACTGTAATGATCCTCAGGATCCTGCAGGAGCTCCAGCTGATGTGATGACCACGTCCCTCCGGTCCTGAATCCCTCCACCGGCTGCCCACTAAACACAGAATCTGCCCCCTTACCCACCGGTGCACACATGGAACCCCCACACCGCCTCAGACTGCAGTCCCAGAGACCCTAAGGGCCCCACAGACTGGAGGTTTTTAAGAAGGACCTGAAGACCTTCAATAGTCATAGTTTTAGTTTTAGTCTCATGGTGTTTTATGTTATTTGCTGTATTCTGGGAGCTGCTCTATGAGAGATGAGATGTAAAGGGCATCATACATAAAATGTATTATTATTATTATTAAGGGTTAGGGTTATGGGACATGTCCCCCCCCCCTTAATAATAATAATAATACATCAAATGTATTATTATTATTATTATTATTAAGGGGGGGGGACATGTCCCATAAGGGGGGGGACATGTTCCATAACAGAGAGAGACAGAGAGATGGCGTCTGCAGGCATTAATATTGATACACACACACAGAGACACACACACACACAGAGACACACACACACACACACACACACACACACACACACACACACACACACACACACACACACACACACACACACACACACAGTTTTGGGGTTAAATGGTTTTTTTCTTATTTAGCGATGCAGCAGAAATCTTCATTTAATTCATATGATGCCCTCTCCTGCCCCCCCCCCACAGCCCCCCCCACCCGCTGTGCGTTTGATTTCCTCGCCTGATGCTGATGACCCCCTCAGAGGGGCCCCAGGTTTTAACCAGGTCTCTCCAGCGAGACTCGTTGGATTCACGTCTCGGGGGAAATAAGATGCAAGGTGTGGCGGCTACACACACACACACACACACACACACACACACACACACACACACACACACACAGGCAACCAGACACACACACACACACACACACACACAGGCAACCAGACACACACACACACACACACACACAGGCAACCAGACACACACACACACACACACACACAGACACACACACACAGGCAACCAGACACACACACACACACACACACACAGGCAACCAGACACACACACACACACACACACAGGCAACCAGACACACACACACACACACAGACACACACACACAGACACACACACACACACACACACACACAGGCAACCAGACACACACACACACACACACACACACACACACACACAGACAACCAGACACACACACACACACACACACACACACACACACACACACACACACACACACACACACACACACACAGGCAACCAGACACACACACACACACACACACACACACACACACACAGGCAACCAGACACACACACACACACACAGGCAACCAGACACACACACACACACACACAGGCAACCAGACACACACACACACACACACACACACACAGGCAACCAGACACACACACACACACACACACACACACAGGCAACCAGACACACACACACACACACACACACACACACACACACACACACACACACACACACAGGCAACCAGACACACACACACACCCACACACACACACACACAGGCAACCAGACACACACACACACACACACACACACACACACACAGGCAACCAGACACACACACACACACACACACACAGGCAACCAGACACACACACACACACACACACACACACACACACACACACACACACACACACACAGGCAACCACACACACACACACACTCACACACACACACACACAGGCAACCAGACACACACACACACACACACACACACACACACACACACACACACAGGCAACCAGACACACACACACACTCACACACACACACACACAGGCAACCACACACACACACACACACACACACACACACACACACACACACACACACACAGGCAACCAGACACACACACACACACACACACACACAGGCAACCAGACACACACACACACACACACACACACACACACACACACACACACACACACACACCAGTCCATCCAGTCTCCTGGTCTCTGCCCCCCCCTGCTGGCACCAACACATCATGATACCGGTAACTCAGGTCTGGTTCAACTCACTGCAACAGTTACTAGTTACTTTAGTTACTAGTTACTTTAGTTACTCCACTACATTGGTGCATTAAAGAGCCTGAGATGTTGCCATGACAACCTGTTTTTATTTCTCCTTTGACTGAACCAATCAGATTTAATTCAGCTTTAATGTGGCTTCACAGGCCAGCGTCACAGTTAGGCCGATGGCGGTGTCTCCTGATTGGCCGGTGGCGGTGTCTCCTGATTGGCCGGTGGCGGTGTCTCCTGATTGGCCGGTGGCCGTGTTTTCTAATTGGCCGGCGTCACAGTTTGGCTGGCGGCGGTGTGTTCTGATTGGCCGGCGTCACAGTTTGGCCGGCGGCGGTGTCTCCTGATTGGCCGGCGGCGGTGTCTCCTGATTGGCTGGCGGTGGTGTCTCCTGATTGGCCGGCGGCGGTGTGTCCTGATTGGCCGGCGTCACAGTTTGGCCGGCGGCGGTGTCTCCTGATTGGCCGGCGGTGTCTCCTGATTGGCCGGCGGCGGTGTCTCCTGATTGGCCGGTGGCCGTGTCTCCTGATTGGCCGGTGGCCGTGTTTTCTAATTGGCCGGCGTCACAGTTTGGCTGGCGGCGGTGTGTTCTGATTGGCCGGCGTCACAGTTTGGCCGGCGGCGGTGTCTCCTGATTGGCCGGCGGCGGTGTCTCCTGATTGGCCGGCGGCGGTGTCTCCTGATTGGCCGGGCGGTGGTGTCTCCTGATTGGCCGGCGGTGTGTCCTGATTGGCCGGCGTCACAGTTTGGCCGGCGGCGGTGTCTCCTGATTGGCCGGCGGCGGTGTCTCCTGATTGGCCGGCGGCGGTGTGTCCTGATTGGCCGGCGTGGCCCCAGAGGCGGAGCCGGCTGACTCCTCCGTCGGGGGCGATGACGAGGCGGACGTGGCTGGCGGCGGAGCGCAGAGCGAGGTCAGCGGCGCCGAACGCGTGACTGTGGTGAGGACGGAGCTGCAACAGGCAGTAGATCAGACTGTCAACAACAACAGGAAGTAGATCAGACTGTCAACAACAACAGGAAGTAGATCAGACTGTCAACAACAACAGGAAGTAGATCAGACTGTCAACAACAACAGGAAGTAGATCAGACTGTCAACAACAACAGGAAGTAGATCAGACTGTCAACAACAACAGGAAGTAGATCAGACTGTCAACAACAACAGGAAGTAGATCAGACTGTCAACAACAACAGGAAGTAGATCAGACTGTCAACAACAACAGGAAGTAAATCAGACTGTCAACAACAACAGGAAGTAGATCAGACTGTCAACAACAACAGGAAGTAGAACAGACTGTCAACAACAACAGGAAGTAGATCAGACTGTCAACAACAACAGGAAGTAAATCAGACTGTCAACAACAACAGGAAGTAGATCAGACTGTCAACAACAACAGGAAGTAGATCAGACTGTCAACAACAACAGGAAGTAGATCAGACTGTCAACAACAACAGGAAGTAGATCAGACTGTCAACAACAACAGGAAGTAGATCAGACTGTCAACAACAACAGGAAGTAGATCAGACTGTCAACAACAACAGGAAGTAAATCAGACTGTCAACAACAACAACAGGAAGTAGATCAGACTGTCAACAACAACAGGAAGTAGATCAGACTGTCAACACCAACAGGAAGTAGAACAGACTGTCAACAACAACAGGAAGTAGATCAGACTGTCAACAACAACAGGAAGTAGATCAGACTGTCAACAACAACAGGAAGTAGATCAGACTGTCAACAACAACAGGAAGTAGATCAGACTGTCAACAACAACAGGAAGTAGATCAGACTGTCAACAACAACAGGAAGTAAATCAGACTGTCAACAACAACAGGAAGTAGATCAGACTGTCAACAACAACAGGAAGTAGATCAGACTGTCAACAACAACAGGAAGTAGAACAGACTGTCAACAACAACAGGAAGTAGATCAGACTGTCAACAACAACAGGAAGTAAATCAGACTGTCAACAACAACAGGAAGTAGATCAGACTGTCAACAACAACAGGAAGT
>JABXJD010000577.1:250000-260000 GCA_013375575.1 Percina caprodes
GTGTGTTGCTAGGCAACGCCCTCTAGTGGCCGGAGGAATGATCGCAGGAGAAAAGAGGAATGACGTATAAATAAAGAAATAGGAGTTTAAAGGTGCACTAAGCGTTCTTTCTTTCTTTCTTTCTTTCTTTCTTTCTTTCTTTCTTTCTTTCTTTCTTTCTTTCTTTCTTTCCTCTATGAGAAGGCCACGGACAACACAGGGCTCACACACGTCAAACACTAGAGGCACAGGCTGTGCACCAAAAACCAGCCAATCACAGACAAGATGGTAAGGGGAGGGGTGGGGTTAGTGATGTCAGTGAGCATCATGTGACCTGTTGACCTTGGGAACCATGTTCACCTTCAGCAGGTTGGCAGCCGAGCGAACCACTCGTCTGTCGCAAAATCACCTGAAGACACACAACACAGCATCAGAGTATGGTAAAGAGACAACACGGGGGTAACTGAACACATGGACAACACGGGGGTAACGGAAAACATGGACAACACGGGGGTAACTGAGAACATGGACAACACGGGGGTAACTGAAAACATGGACAACATGGGGGTAACTGAGAACATGGACAACACGGGGGTAACTGAGAACATGGACAACACGGGGGTAACTGAGAACATGGACAACACGGGGGTAACTGAAAACATGGACAACACGGGGGTAACTGAAAACATGGACAACACGGGGGTAACTGAAAACATGGACAACACGGGGGTAACTGAAAACATGGACAACACGGGGGGTAACTGAAAACATGGACAACACGGGGGTAACTGAAAACATGGACAACACGGGGGTAACTGAAAACATGGACAACACGGGGGTAACTGAAAACATGGACAACACGGGGGTAACTGAAAACATGGACAACACGGGGGTAACTGAAAACATGGACAACACGGGGGTAACTGAAAACATGGACAACACGGGGGTAACTGAAAACATGGACAACACGGGGGTAACTGAAAACATGGACAACACGGGGGTAACTGAAAACATGGACAACACGGGGGTAACTGAAAACATGGACAACACGGGGGTAACTGAAAACATGGACAACACGGGGGGGGGTAACTGAAAACATGGACAACACGGGGGGAGGTAACTGAAAACATGGACAACACGGGGGTAACTGAAAACATGGACAACACGGGGGTAACTGAAAACATGGACAACACGGGGGGTAACTGAAAACATGGACAACACGGGGGGAACTGAAAACATGGACAACACGGGGGTAACTGAAAACATGGACAACACGGGGGTAACTGAAAACATGGACAACACGGGGGGAGTAACTGAAAACATGGACAACACGGGGGTAACTGAAAACATGGACAACACGGGGGGTAACTGAAAACATGGACAACACGGGGGTAACTGAAAACATGGACAACACGGGGGTAACTGAAAACATGGACAACACGGGGGTAACTGAAAACATGGACAACACGGGGGTAACTGAAAACATGGACAACACGGGGGTAACTGAAAACATGGACAACACGGGGGTAACGGAAAACATGGACAACACGGGGGTAACTGAAAACATGGACAACACGGGGGGGGGGGTAACTGAAAACATGGACAACACGGGGGTAACTGAAAACATGGACAACACGGGGGGGGGGGTAACTGAAAACATGGACAACACGGGGGGGGGGTAACTGAACACATGGACAACACGGGGGGGGGTAAAACCCCCTAATTATCATAACTGGCCAGTGCAATTCCCCCAAATATAAAGGGTAATACCTTTAAATAAGTAAATTAAAGCAGAATGCAGCTTCACAAGTGTTAGATATGAAAATTTCAATTTTGCTTAAAAGTGGAGTTCTCAATCCCCCACACCCCCCACCCCACGTTGAACCCTACCCCCCCCCACACACCCCCCACCCCACATTGAACCCTACCCCCACGTTGAACCCTACCCCCCACACACACACACATTGAACCCACAGAAAGAAGGAAAGTCTCATTCTGTCCAACGTAGTTTCTAAGATTATTTTTGGGGTTTCTTCCCTTTATTAGATAGACAGTGCAGACGTGAAAGGGGGGGAGAGATGGGGGGGGGGGCAACGTGGGGGGAGTGCAGAGTGAGCTATAGGCCGCCCCCCCCAACCTAGTTTCACACGCAACACAGAAGGAAGGAAGGGACATCCTATTTTGTGAGTGTGTATATGGAAATGCAATACCCCCCCCCCAATATCATATGGCAACTACCTTTAAATAATAGACATTTTACATTACACCCCCACATTGAACCCTCCCCCCCCTCCCGCTGACGGAGACTCACCTTCCCTCCGACCGCCTCACACGCCAGGTCATTAAACTGCAGGAAGTCCGGCTCCGCTGCTTTCTCCCCCGCTGTCCTCTCCGCCATGCTGGGATGTTATCAACCTTTCTTTATATATATATATATATATATATACACACAATATACACAATATGTATATATGTATATATGTATATATATACAGTCTATGGTTCTTAATATCAACGCTGAAGCAGTTTCTCTGCAGACGGGTGAACAGCTGACTGGTTCTGACTGAGGGACAAAGTCCTTCAGTCAGAGAGGGGTCGATGACCTCATACACACAGGGGGAAGGAGGGAAGGAAGAAACCAATAAAGAAAGGGGGCGTATACACCCCCTATGTTAAAATACAGGGGCATAAGTATACACCCCCTATGTTAAAATACAGGGGCATAAGTATACACCCCTATGTTAAAATACAGGGGCATAAGTATACACCCTATGTTAAAATACAGGGGCATAAGTATACACCCCCTATGTTAAAATACAGGGGCATAAGTATACACCCCCTATGTTAAAATACAGGGGCATAAGTATACACCCCCTATGTTAAAATACAGGGGCATAAGTATACACCCCCTATGTTAAAATACAGGGGCATAAGTATACACACCCCTATGTTAAAATACAGGGGCATAAGTATACACCCCCCTATGTTAAAATACAGGGGGCATAAGTATACACCCCCTATGTTAAAATACAGGGGCATAAGTATACACCCCTATGTTAAAATACAGGGCATAAGTATACACCCCCTATGTTAAAATACAGGGGCATAAGTATACACCCCCTATGTTAAAATACAGGGGCATAAGTATACACCCCCTATGTTAAAATACAGGGGCATAAGTATACACCCCCTATGTTAAAATACAGGGGCATAAGTATACACCCCCTATGTTAAAATACAGGGGCATAAGTATACACCCCCTATGTTAAAATACAGGGGCATAAGTATACACCCCCTATGTTAAAATACAGGGGCATAAGTATACACCCCTATGTTAAAATACAGGGGCATAAGTATACACCCCTATGTTAAAATACAGGGGCATAAGTATACACCCCTATGTTAAAATACAGGGGCATAAGTATACACCCCTATGTTAAAATACAGGGGCATAAGTATACACCCCCTATGTTAAAATACAGGGGCATAAGTATACACCCCCTATGTTAAAATACAGGGGGCATAAGTATATACCCCCCTATGTTAAAATACAGGGGCATAAGTATACACCCCCTATGTTAAAATACAGGGGCATAAGTATACACCCCCTATGTTAAAATACAGGGCATAAGTATACACCCCCTATGTTAAAATACAGGGGCATAAGTATACACCCCTATGTTAAAATACAGGGGCATAAGTATACACCCCCTATGTTAAAATACAGGGGCATAAGTATACACCCCCTATGTTAAAATACAGGGGCATAAGTATACACCCCCCTATGTTAAAATACAGGGGCATAAGTATACACCCCCTATGTTAAAATACAGGGGCATAAGTATACACCCCTATGTTAAAATACAGGGGCATAAGTATACACCCCCTATGTTAAAATACAGGGGCATAAGTATACACCCCCTATGTTAAAATACAGGGCATAAGTATACACCCCCTATGTTAAAATACAGGGGCATAAGTATACACCCCCTATGTTAAAATACAGGGGCATAAGTATACACCCCTATGTTAAAATACAGGGGCATAAGTATACACCCCCTATGTTAAAATACAGGGGCATAAGTATACACCCCTATGTTAAAATACAGGGGGCATAAGTATACACCCCTATGTTAAAATACAGGGGCATAAGTATACACCCCCTATGTTAAAATACAGGGGCATAAGTATACACCCCCTATGTTAAAATACAGGGGCATAAGTATACCCCCTATGTTAAAATACAGGGGCATAAGTATACACCCCCTATGTTAAAATACAGGGGCATAAGTATACACCCCTATGTTAAAATACAGGGGCATAAGTATACACCCCTATGTTAAAATACAGGGGCATAAGTATACACCCCCTATGTTAAAATACAGGGGCATAAGTATACACCCCCTATGTTAAAATACAGGGGCATAAGTATACACCCCCTATGTTAAAATACAGGGGCATAAGTATACACCCCCTATGTTAAAATACAGGGGCATAAGTATACACCCCCTATGTTAAAATACAGGGGCATAAGTATACACCCCCTATGTTAAAATACAGGGCATAAGTATACACCCCTATGTTAAAATACAGGGGCATAAGTATACACCCCCTATGTTAAAATACAGGGGCATAAGTATACACCCCTATGTTAAAATACAGGGGCATAAGTATACACCCCTATGTTAAAATACAGGGGCATAAGTATACACCCCCTATGTTAAAATACAGGGGCATAAGTATACACCCCTATGTTAAAATACAGGGGCATAAGTATACACCCCTATGTTAAAATACAGGGGCATAAGTATACACCCCCTATGTTAAAATACAGGGGCATAAGTATACACCCCTATGTTAAAATACAGGGGCATAAGTATACACCCTATGTTAAAATACAGGGGCATAAGTATACACCCCCTATGTTAAAATACAGGGCATAAGTATACACCCCCTATGTTAAAATACAGGGGCATAAGTATACACCCCCTATGTTAAAATACAGGGGCATAAGTATACACCCCTATGTTAAAATACAGGGGGCATAAGTATACACCCCCTATGTTAAAATACAGGGGCATAAGTATACACCCCCTATGTTAAAATACAGGGGCATAAGTATACACCCCCTATGTTAAAATACAGGGGCATAAGTATACACCCCTATGTTAAAATACAGGGGCATAAGTATACACCCCCTATGTTAAAATACAGGGGCATAAGTATACCCCCTATGTTAAAATACAGGGCATAAGTATACACCCCCTATGTTAAAATACAGGGGCATAAGTATACACCCCCTATGTTAAAATACAGGGGCATAAGTATACACCCCCTATGTTAAAATACAGGGGCATAAGTATACACCCCCTATGTTAAAATACAGGGGCATAAGTATACACCCCTATGTTAAAATACAGGGCATAAGTATACACCCCTATGTTAAAATACAGGGGCATAAGTATACACCCCTATGTTAAAATACAGGGGCATAAGTATACATCCCCTATGTTAAAATACAGGGGCATAAGTATACACCCCCTATGTTAAAATACAGGGGCATAAGTATACACCCCTATGTTAAAATACAGGGGCATAAGTATACACCCCTATTAAAATACAGGGGCATAAGTATACACCCCCTATGTTAAAATACAGGGGCATAAGTATACACCCCCTATGTTAAAATACAGGGGCATAAGTATACCCCCTATGTTAAAATACAGGGGCATAAGTATACACCCCCTATGTTAAAATACAGGGGCATAAGTATACACCCCCTATGTTAAAATACAGGGGCATAAGTATACACCCCTATGTTAAAATACAGGGGCATAAGTATACACCCCCTATGTTAAAATACAGGGGCATAAGTATACACCCCTATGTTAAAATACAGGGGCATAAGTATACACCCCCTATGTTAAAATACAGGGCATAAGTATACACCCCCTATGTTAAAATACAGGGGCATAAGTATACACCCCCTATGTTAAAATACAGGGCATAAGTATACACCCCTATGTTAAAATACAGGGGCATAAGTATACACCCCTATGTTAAAATACAGGCATAAGTATACACCCCCTATGTTAAAATACAGGGGCATAAGTATACACCCCCCTATGTTAAAATACAGGGGCATAAGTATACACCCCCCTATGTTAAAATACAGGGGCATAAGTATACACCCCCCTATGTTAAAATACAGGGGGCATAAGTATACACCCCCTATGTTAAAATACAGGGGGCATAAGTATACACCCCCCTATGTAACTTTAGTTACTAGTTACTTTAGTTGCTATTTACTTTGGTAATGACTAAAAGTGCCGTTTTATTTTGAAAGGACGGCACATCCTGCCCTTTAACGTGTGTGTCCGTGTGTGTGGAGCCCGCGGCGGAGTGACACCTCCCTCCGCGCGACCCCGCCCTCCCGGAGCCGCTTCCTCAGGTGCTCTCGACGGTGCCTCACCTCCGCGGAACAAATCATGGGAAATATCTGTTTTATTAATATTAATTAATAGTTAAGACCCATCTGACGTAATTACTGTGACGTACCTGCTCTGACGCTATGAGTTTGGCCGAGTCCCGGACGCACGAGACGATCTCTGCTGGATGTTTCTGACACGGAGCGTTACTTTAACTTGTAGTCTGCGCAGGTGTGGCTGCAGTCGCACGCGAGGCAGGGGCAGGGGCAGGGCAGGGGCAGGGGCAGGGGCAGGTTTTTAATTGGTGTAATTAAAGTTGCATTGGGACACAGTGAGTGTGCTGAGGGCTCGCGATGCCGGAGCTGATCTCTGTTAATGAGTTCATCGCGGAGACTAATGAGGACTACAAAGCCCCCACGACGTCCAGCTTCACTACCCGGATGTCCCACTGCAGGAACACAGTGGCGGCTCTGGAGGAGGTAACACACACACACACACACACACACACACACACACACACACACACACACACACACACAGAGACACACACACACACACACACACACACACACACACACACACACACACACACACACACACACACACACACACACACAGACAGAGACACACACACACACACACACACACACACACACACACACACACACACAGACAGACAGACAGAGAGACACACACACACACACACACACACACACACACACAGACACACACACACACACACACACACACAGAGAGACACACACACACACACACACACACACACACACACACACACACACAGAGAGACACACACACACAGAGAGAGACACACACACACACACACACACACACAGAGACACACACACACACACACACACAGAGACACACACACACACACACACACACAGAGAGACACACACACACACACACACACACACAGAGAGACACACACACACAGAGAGACACACACACACACACACACACACACACACAGAGAGACACACACACACACACACACACACACACACACACACAGAGAGAGACACACACACACACACACACACACACACACAGAGAGAGACACACACACACACACACACACACACACACAGACACACACACACACACATAGAGGCCACACACACACACACACACACACACACACACACACACACACACACACACACACACAGAGACACACTCACACACACACACACACACAGAGACACACTCACACACACAAACAGAGACCGACACACAGATTCATTCAAACATTTGCATTTAATACGTCAGTTCTTTGGTGTGAATCATCTCAGAAACGTTGTAGCTTCTATGCTAACGTTAGCTCAGAACACCATTCAACTGACAGCCTTTGTTGTGTTTGATGCTAACTTGTAGCTAAGCTAGCAGTGAACCAACGTTGTTAAGTAGGTCCATTTATACTGTGTTGACGTTACAGAAGTCTCTCGTTAGCATCTCGGAGGCTACTTCAGACGCTACAGAAGTCTCTCGTTAGCATCTCGGAGGCTACTTCAGACGCTACAGAAGTCTCTCGTTAGCATCTCGGAGGCTACTTCAGACGCTACAGAAGTCTCTCGTTAGCATCTCGGAGGCTACTTCAGACGCTACAGAAGTCTCTCGTTAGCATCTCGTTAGCATCTCGGAGGCTACTTCAGACGTTACAGAAGTCTCTCGTTAGCATCTCGGAGGCTACTTCAGACGTTACAGAAGTCTCTCGTTAGCATCTTGGAGGCTACTTCAGACGCTACAGAAGTCTCTCGTTAGCATCTCGGAGGCTACTTCAGACGCTACAGAAGTCTCTCGTTAGCATCTCGGAGGCTACTTCAGACGCTACAGAAGTCTCTCGTTAGCATCTCGTTAGCATCTCGGAGGCTACTTCAGACGAAGTCTCTCGTTAGCATCTCGGAGGCTACTTCAGACGTTACAGAAGTCTCTCGTTAGCATCTCGGAGGCTACTTCAGACGCTACAGAAGTCTCTGGTTAGCATCTCGGAGGCTACTTCAGACGCTACAGAAGTCTCTCGTTAGCATCTCGTTAGCATCTCGGAGGCTACTTCAGATGCTACAGAAGTCGGTGTCTTGAAACGAGCCATCAGGACTTCCTGTACAGTTGTGATGTCACAAACAACAAGACTTTTTCACAGATTTGCAACAAGTAGCATACAAGATGCTAACTGCTAGCTTAGCTACATGCTAGCAATCAAACACAACAAAGGCTGTCAGTTGAATGGCGTTTTGAGCTAACATGTGGTTATTAGGGTATATATGAAGGTAGAGTGTGGTTATTAGGGTATATATGAAGGTAGAGTGTGGTTATTAGGGTATATATGAAGGTAGAGTGTGGTTATTAGGGTATATAAGAAGGTAGAGTGTGGTTATTAGGGTATATATGAAGGTAGAGTGTGGTTATTAGGGTATATATGAAGGTAGAGTGTGGTTATTAGGGTATATATGAAGGTAGAGTGTGTTTATTAGGGTATATAAGAAGGTAGAGTGTGGTTATTAGGGTATATATGAAGGTAGAGTGTGTTTATTAGGGTATAT
Source organism: Percina caprodes (assembly GCA_013375575.1). Classification (NCBI taxonomy): domain Eukaryota; kingdom Metazoa; phylum Chordata; class Actinopteri; order Perciformes; family Percidae; genus Percina; species Percina caprodes. The sequence goes on from JABXJD010000577.1 coordinate 258,972, forward strand.
ATGAAGGTAGAGTGTGGTTATTAGGGTATATATGAAGGTAGAGTGTGGTTATTAGGGTATATATGAAGGTAGAGTGTGTTTATTAGGGTATATAAGAAGGTAGAGTGTGGTTATTAGGGTATATATGAAGGTAGAGTGTGGTTATTAGGGTATATATGAAGGTAGAGTGTGGTTATTAGGGTATATATGAAGGTAGAGTGTGGTTATTAGGGTATATATGAAGGTAGAGTGTGGTTATTAGGGTATATATGAAGGTAGAGTGTGGTTATTAGGGTATATATGAAGGTAGAGTGTGGTTATTAGGGTATATATGAAGGTAGAGTGTGTGTCTGTTTCTAGTCTAATGCAGTAAAAGTGTGTCTTGCAGTAAAAAGAGGAACCGAGAGAAACACTTCCTCGTGCAGCTCAGCGTGGCGTAAGAGGCTGATTCTGTGTGGTAACTCAGCGATGACCAGGCCTGTTTTTAACGAATCGGATACGAGGAACCGGTAGTGAAAGGTCAAAAGTCACTGCCGGTTACACTCAAACATCAGAACTGCTGCGTTAAAAATAACAAACCTGGGTTATATTATATTAGGTTATATTTACTAATATTAGGTTGTATTATATTAAAAATAAATAACAATATTAATAAATAAAATGCTATAAAAGTGAATAAAAAAACCCAAATGTAATGAAAGTAGCTGATTTAATCCACGTTGTAGGGAGCCAGACTCGCTACTGTTGGTGTTGCTAGGGAAACCCAACTTTCTGATGTAGAAACCATTTGAAAATGGGTCAAATGTGACGCCGTCTGGGATGGTTTCTACTCTTTTCTCTCTTTGGAGACAGCTTTCCTGAACCAGGCTTTAAGCCGATCAGGTCTTCCTCCTTCTCCTGTTGCATGCTGGGACGTCCCCGCCTAAAAGACCCAGGGCGATGTTCAAGTCCCAACATGTCTCTCCCTCTGAGGCCTCGTCTCTCTGATCTCCATCGTCTGCTTCACCTCTTTAACTTCAGGGAGAAACAAGCTGTAATGTTACCCTACAG
>JABXJD010000577.1:267500-269521 GCA_013375575.1 Percina caprodes
AGCACGGATGATCCGCACACGGATCACACACAGCGGCGGAGAGATCGCCGAGGAGATACACACAGGAGAGACAGCTGTTCCAGCTGCAGATGTGTGACACACAGGACACACTGCATCTCTGCATCTCTGCATCTCTGCATCTATGTACTATATCTGTATCTATGCATCTGTGCATCTTATCTTATGTATCTGATGTATATATATATATATATATATATATATATATATATATATATATATATATATATATATATACATATATATATATATATATATATATATATATATATATATATATATACAGTACCAAAAGTTTGGGGTCACCCAAACAATTTAGTGTTTTCCTGAAACAAGTCACACGAAATGAATAGAAAATAGAGTCAAGACATTGACAAGGTTAGAAATAATGATTTGTATTTGAAATAAGATTTTTTTTACATCAAACTTTGCTTTCGTCAAAGAATCCTCCATTTGCAGCAATTACAGCATTGCAGACCTTTGGCATTCTAGCTGTTAATTTGTTGAGGTAATCTGGAGAAATTACCCACGCTCCAGAAGCAGCTCCCACAAGTTGGATTGGTTGGATGGGCACTTCTTGGTACCATACGGTCAAGCTGCTCCTACAACAGCTCAATGGGGTTCAGATCTGGTGACTCGCCTGGCCTCCATTACCGATAGAATACCAGCTGCCTGCTTCTGCTCTAAATAGTTCTTGCACAATTTGGAGGTGTGTTTAGGGTCATTGTCCTGTTGTAGGATGAAATTGGCTCCAATCAAGCGCTGTCCACTGGGTATGGCATGGCGTTGCAAAATGGAGTGATAGCCTTCCTTATTCAGAATCCCTTTTACCCTGTACAAATCTCCCACCTTACCAGCACCAAAGCAACCCCAGACCATCATATTACCTCCACCATGCTTAACAGATGGCGTCAGGCATTCTTCCAGCATCTTTCATTTGTTCTGCGTCTCACAAACGTTCTTCTTTGTGTCCAAACACCTCAAACTTGGATTCATCCGTCCACAGCACTTTTTCCAATCTTCCTCTGTCCAATGTCTGTGTTCTTTTGCCCATCTTAATCTTTTTCTTTTATTGGCCAGTCTCAGATATGGCTTTCTTTTGCCACTCTGCCCAGCCCAGAATCCGCAGCCGCCTCTTCACTGTACATGTTGATACTGGTGTTTTGCGGGTACTATTTAATGAAGATGCCAGTTGGGGACCTGTGAGGCGTCTGTTTCTCAAACTAGAGACTCTAATGTTTTATCTTCTTGCTCAGTTGTGCAACGGCCTCCCACTTCTTTTTCTACTCTGGTTAGAGCCTGTTTGTGCTGTCCTCTGAAGGAGTAGTACACACCGTTGTAGGAAATCTTCAATTTCTTAGCAATGTCTCGCATGGAATAGCCTTCATTTCTAAGGACAAGAATAGACTGTCGAGTTTCAGATGAAAGTTCTCTTTTTCTGGCCATTTTGAGCGTTTAATTGACACACAAATGTGATGCTCCAGAAACTCAATCTGCTCAAAGGAAGGTCAGTTTTGTAGCTTCTGTAACGACCTAAACTGTTTTCAGATGTGTGAACATGATTGCACAAGGGTTTTCTAATCATCAATTAGCCTTCTGAGCCAATGAGCAAACACATTGTACCATTAGAACACTGGAGTGATAGTTGCTGGAAATGGGCCTCTATACACCGATGTACATATTGCACCAAAAACCAGACATTTGCAGCTAGAATAGTCATTTACCACATTAGCAATGTATAGAGTGTATTTCTTCAAAGTTAAGACTAGTTTAAAGTTATCTTCATTGAAAAGTACAGTGCTTTTCCTTCAAAATAAGGACATTTCAATGTGACCCCAAACTTTGAACGGTAGTGTGTATATATATATATATGTGTGTGTGTATATATATATATATATATATATATATATATATATATATATATATATATATATATATATATATATATATATATATATATATATATATATATATATATATATATATATATATATATGTATATA
>JABXJD010000718.1:0-2500 GCA_013375575.1 Percina caprodes
TTCAAAAGTTTGGGGTCACCCAAACAATTTAGTGTTTTCCTGAAAGTCACTTATTCACCACCATACGTTGAACATGAATAGAAAATAGAGTCAAGACATTGACAAGGTTAGAAATAATGATTTGTATTTGAAATAAGATTTTTACATCAAACTTTGCTATCGTCAAAGAATCCTCCATTTGCAGCAATTACAGCATTGCAGACCTTTGGCATTCTAGCTGTTAATTTGTTGAGGTAATCTGGAGAAATGCACCACGCTTCCAGAAGCAGCTCCCACAAGTTGGATTGGTTGGATGGGCACTTCTTGGTACCATACGGTCAAGCTGCTCCCACAACAGCTCAATGGGGTTCAGATCTGGTGACTGCGCTGGCCACTCCATTACCGATAGAATACCAGCTGCCTGCTTCTGCTCTAAATAGTTCTTGCACAATTTGGAGGTGTGTTTAGGGTCATTGTCCTGTTGTAGGATGAAATTGGCTCCAATCAAGCGCTGTCCACTGGGTATGGCATGGCGTTGCAAAATGGAGTGATAGCCTTCCTTATTCAGAATCCCTTTTACCCTGTACAAATCTCCCACCTTACCAGCACCAAAGCAACCCCAGACCATCATATTACCTCCACCATGCTTAACAGATGGCGTCAGGCATTCTTCCAGCATCTTTTCATTTGTTCTGCGTCTCACAAAGCGTTCTTCTTTGTGATCAAACACCTCAAACTTGGATTCATCCGTCCACAACACTTTTTCCAGTCTTCCTCTGTCCAATGTCTGTGTTCTTTTGCCCATCTTAATCTTTTTCTTTTATTGGCCAGTCTCAGATATGGCTTTTTCTTTGCCACTCTGCCCTGAAGCCCAGAATCCCGCAGCGCCTCTTCACTGTACATGTTGACACTGGTGTTTTGCGGGTACTATTTAATGAAGATGCCAGTTGGGGACCTGTGAGCGTCTGTTTCTCAAACTAGAGACTCTAATGTTCTTATCTTCTTGCTCAGTTGTGCAGCGGCCTCTCCACTTCTTTTTCTACTCTGGTTAGAGCCTGTTTGTGCTGTCCTCTGAAGGGAGTAGTACACACGTTGTAGGAAATCTTCAATTTCTTAGCAATGTCTCGCATGGAATAGCCTTCATTTCTAAGGACAAGAATAGACTGTCGAGTTTCAGATGAAAGTTCTCTTTTTCTGGCCATTTTGAGCGTTTAATTGACCCCACAAATGTGATGCTCAGAAACTCAATCTGCTCAAAGGAAGGTCAGTTTTGTAGCTTCTGTAACGACCTAAACTGTTTTCAGATGTGAACATGATTGCACAAGGGTTTTCTAATCATAAATTAGCCTTCTGAGCCAATGAGCAAACACATTGTACCATTAGAACACTGGAGTGATAGTTGCTGGAAATGGGCCTCTATACACCTATGTACATATTGCACCAAAACCAGACATTTGCAGCTAGAATAGTCATTTACCACATTAGCAATGTATAGAGTGGATTTCTTCAAAGTTAAGACTAGTTTAAAGTTATCTTCATTGAAAAGTACAGTGCTTTTCCTTCAAAATAAGGACATTTCAATGTGACCCCAAACTTTTGAACGGTAGTGTATATATGTATGTATGTGTGTATATATATGTATGTATATATATATATATATATATATATATATATATATATATATATATATGTATGTATGTGTATATATATATGTATGTATGTGTATATACATAATATATATGTATGTGTGTATATATATATATATATATATATATATATATATATATATATATATATATATATATAGAGCAGTTGCCATGAACCAAGAGTGTTATTTAATACTATTAACTCGGTCATAAATCCATGCTCCTCTACTCCGACAGATGTGTCAATCAGTACATGTGAGAAATTTCTTGGTTATTTTATTGACAAAGTAGCATCTATTAGGAAAATCACCAGTGCTAATTTTAAGGTGTTTTACCTGCTTCTCCTTCACACTCAGCTGTGTTTGAGGAATTAAGCCAGTTTCTCTGATGTTACTTAGTGAGGTTGTACAACACATGAAACCTACCAACTGTCCCTTAGACATTGTCCCTTAAAATGGTGAAGGAGGTTTTAATACCATTGGGGTAGTCTTCTTACTCTTTTAATTCCTGTCTTACCTTAGGTTCTGTCCCAGCTGCCTTTAAACATGCTGTGGTCCGGCCCCTACTTAGAAGCCTAATCTTGACCCTACGGTGCTGTCCAATTTTAGACCAGTCTCTCATCTTCCTTTCTTTCAAAGGTTTTAGAAAAATTGTTTTTATACAGTTACAAGTCTTTTACAATTGAACTGTGTTTTTGAAAAATTTCAATCTGGTTTTAGATCACGTCACAGCACTGAGTCTGCACTGTTGAGGGTACATAATGATATTGCCTTGTCTGTAGATGCCGGGAATCCTACTGTTTTAGTCCTTTTGGACCTCACAGCGCGTTTGATACAGTGGACCATGCAGTCCTCCTCTCACGCCTTGAGAATTGC
>JABXJD010000718.1:15000-22500 GCA_013375575.1 Percina caprodes
GTTGGATATTGTGAGTTGGGTTTATTTGTTTTATTCTCTTATTGATCTTGTTGAAGCTGTTCATGTTGGTTCATATGGGGGTCAGCTGAAGACTCGCTGTCCTAGGTGGTCAGACTAGGTGTCCGAGTACTTGATATTACCCCGCAAACTATGAATAAATACTTTTTCGATGTACTATACTATGATTTCTTTTACATTTTTTCTACATACTATATTTTTTGACTTTTTTTTACGTACTATAACTTTTTACGACTTCTGACATATTATACTATGACTTTTTGACATATTATACTATACTTTAACTTTTTGACATATTTTACTATGACTTTTATACATTTTTTTTAGACATGTATGATAACTTTTCTGACGTTTCTTTGATATACTATGACTTTTTGTCTTTTTCAATTTTATTTATAGTATCAATTCATAACAAGAGTTATCTCGAAACACTTTACAGATAGAGCAGGTCTAGACCAGATAGAGCAGGTCTAGACCAGATAGAGTAGGTCTAGACCAGATAGAGCAGGTCTAGACCAGATAGAGCAGGTCTAGACCAGATAGAGCAGGTCTAGACCAGATAGAGCAGGTCTAGACCAGATAGAGTAGGTCTAGACGACACGCCATAATTTACAAGGACCCAACAGTTCTAGTAGTTCCCTCCAGAGCAAGCAACAGTGGCGAGGAAAAACTTCCTTTTAGGAAGAAACCTCGGACAGACCCAGACCCAGACCCAGACCCAGACCCAGAACCAGACTCTTGGTAGGCGGTGTCTGACGACCGGTTGAGGTTAGTTGACATACTATACTAGGACTTTTTGTCTTTTTGACATATTGTACTAGGACTTTTATACATATTTTTAGACGTGTACTACAACTTTTGTGACGTTAATTTGACATTCGATACTATGACTTACTTTACTTTTTTTGACATATACTATAACTTTTTATAAATCTTTGACATACTATACTATGACTTTTAGTCTCGACATACTATACTATGACTTTTAGTCTCGACATACTATACTATGACTTTTTATGTCTTTTTGACATACTATACTGTGACTTATTTTACTTTTGTTGACATATACTATGACTTTTTATCATATTTTATTAACTTTATTATACTTTGACTTTTTCCATGTTTTTTCAACATACTATACAAGGACTTTTATGACTCTTTATCCGACATCGGGACATCTCTTTCCAGGGTGCTGTCCTCTACCATTGGATGGATTCAGTACCAAGAAGCTGGGACCAGCCTGTGCACCAATCAGGAAGAGGCTCCCGCCTGAGTATTAACCAATCACAACAGCCTGCACATTTCCATGTGCTGAGCTTTGACTTCTTTTAGGGCGAGGAGAGAGTAACAGCGCTCTGCTGACGACGCTTCTCAAACCTCAAGAATCTTGTATACAAGTTATTATTATTATTATTGTGGTTCCAGCTTTAATAAACCACGGTAAATGAGAGAAACCAGTTGTCTTCTGTCCTGACTCACTATACTATGACTTTATAACTTTTTGTCATACTATACTATGACTTTTTATGTCTTTTTGACTTACTATACTGACTTTTTGCGTTTTTTCGACATACTATACTATGACTTTATAACTTTTTGACATACTATACTATGACTTTATAACTTTTCGACATACTATACTATGACTTTTTGCGTTTTTTCGACATACTATACTATGACTTTATAACTTTTTGACATACTATACTATGACTTTATAACTTTTCGACATACTATGCTATGACTTTTTACAACATTTCAACATACTATACTTTGACTTTTTATAACTTTTTAACATACTATACTAAGACTTTTTAAGTTTTTTGACATACTATACTATGACTTTTTATAACTTTTTGTCATACTATACTATGATTTTTTTTGTTTTTTTGACATACTATACTATAACTTTTTACGTCTTTTTGAAATACTATACTGACTTTTTAAGTTTTTTTTGACATACTATACCATAACTTTTTACGTTTTTTTGACATACTATACTAAGACTTTTTACGACATTTCAACATGCTATACTATAAGTTTTTACGTGTTTTCGACATACTACACTATGACTTTTCACGTCTTTTCGACATACTACAACACATGATCTGGATTTCCTCCTGTTGACAGAGACCTGGTTGAAACCAGGTGAGAACAGCACCTTTTCGGAGGTCTTCCCCCCCCGGCTGTTTCTTCGTCAGCACCCCGCGAGCTGCTGGCCGCGGGGGGGGGCCTGGCTGCTATATTTAAGGAGAGCTTCAGATGCCGGACGATAACCGCCAATAATTACTCCAGCTTCGAACTGCAGCTCGTCGTGATCAACCTTACCCGCCCTGTGCTGTGTGCCAGTTTATCGCCCACCCAGATCTAACAAGGACTTTCTTCAGGAGTTCTCAGAGTTTTTGTCTGAGTTTCTCCCAAAGTTTGATAAACTGTTGATTTGTGGAGACTTTAATATTCATGTTTGTTGTGCAGCAAATCAACTGGCCAACGAATTCAAAGGCCTTTTAGTCTCCTTTGATCTCACGCAATATGTTAATGCACCAACACATGAGCATGGGCACACTCTCGACCTTGTCATCTCTCATGGGCTTTCAGTTTCCCTCAGAGAAATAGTCGACACTGCTATCTCGGATCACCTCCCTGTTGTTTTCGACTTTGCTGCCCCCCCACCTGCCAATAAGCCAGTTTCCCCAGCTCGCAGACGCCGAATCTTTACTCCATCAACGGCTGGGGAGTTTGCTGCTGCCTTCAGAGACGCTCAGCTGCCTGATGGCTGTGGGCTGGTTCCTCCCCTTTGCCCAGACAGCCTACTCTCCACTTTCCATTCAACATGTTCTGCGATTCTTGACTCTGTTGCCCCTTTCCGGCAAAAAACTACCAAAGCTAAGTCCGATCCCTGGCTGAACGACCATACCCGTCTGCTCAGACAACAATGCAGACAGGCTGAACGGCGGTGGAAAAAGGATAAACTGCATGTATCCCTGGGCTGGTTAAGGGTCTGCTTGGCTGCTTACCAGAGAGCTCTAAAGGAAGCCAAGTCCATGTATTTGTCCTCCATTATAGCTAACAGCTCTCATAATCCAAGACTGCTATTTAATACTATTGACTCTGTCATTAATCCGATGCCTCTACTGCAACCTGCGAGGAATTTATGTCTTTTTTCACTGATAAAGTGGCATCTGTCAGGCAGAATATCTGTAATATGAATATGTCTTTCGATGATGTCTGTGCTCCTCCGGCACAGACTGCTGGATTCGAGCGGTTTGAGACCATCTCTTTGTTTTCTTTTACTAAGGTTGTTAGTGGCATGAAACCCACTAACTGTCCCTTAGATATTATTCCAGCCAAGTTTTTGAAAGAGGTTCTGAGCTCAAGTCAAGTCTTTTCTCAGTCGGCAGGATCTCGAGAAGGCAAGCCATGCTTTCATCAGTTCAAGACTGGACTACTGCAGTCCCCTTTACGTTGGCCTCAGTCAGGCATCGAGCTCTCGTCTCCAGCTTGTGCAGAACGCTGCTGCCCGATTTCTAACAAGCCCGTCCAGACGTGAACACGTTACCCGTGCTGTCGTTACTCCACTGGCTTCCAGTCCGTTTTAGAATAGATTTTAAACTCCTGCTGTTTGTCTTTAACGCCATTTATAGCTTGGCCCCCTCTTACTTGTCTGAGATTTTAACTTTTTTCAATGGTGGCAGAGCCTTGCTCCTCGGGTCAGCTTCTGTTAGCGGTCCCTCGGGTCAGCTTCTGTTAGCGGTCCCTAGGGTCAGCTTCTGTTAGCGGTCCCTCGGGTCAGCTTCTGTTAGCGGTCCCTCGGTCAAGACTTAAACAGTGGGGCGATCGCTGCTCCCAGACTGTGGAACAATCTACCCCCTTAGCATTTAATTCTGACTAGGGCAAAACTGTTTCTTAGGTGCCCCCCTTCGGTCTGGTCCTTCTGGTTGGCTTCTAATGTCCTGCAGCGCTCCACCACTACAGCACTTTAGTTTGTATTATGTTGTGTGTGTGTTATGTAGTTTTATGGCTTTGTTGTAAAGCACTTTGGGGACCTTTCAGCTATTGTAAACGGCTATACAAATAAACCTGGTTGATTGATACTGTACTTTGACTTTTTACATGTTTTCGACATACTATACTATAACTTTTAAAGTTTTTTCAACATACTATATATGACTTAATTTTTTTGACATACTACAACTTTTTACGTCTTTTTGACATACTATATGACTTTTTGCTGAAGCAGTGAGCTTATAGCAGATATAATATCTGACTTTGTTCATATTAATATTGTTTTCCTAAGTTTGTTTGGTCTACATCCTAGATCACTTGTTAAGAGAGAAGAAGGACACACAGACACACACACACCCAGTTGAACAGTTTACTGTATTTCTCCCCCAAGACATTTCCAGACTAGTCCCCCCCCCCCACACCAGTTCCACTGGATCCATTTTAAGGCACATCAAGGTGATTCATTCACGTTTTAATAGAAATATCAAGATTTTTGGTCTGCTCATAAACAAACCTGTCATCAAAAACAACACACACACACACACACACACATATATATATATATATTTCTATAAAATTTGGGGATATTTTGGTCCAATCTGGATCAAGAATGAGATGCAGCTGTTTCCACTGTGGAGTCTTTGGTAGCAGCAGCTCTGATAAGGTTAAGGACACTGAGAGAGAGGGGGTAGGTTGGAAGACCAAATTTTTTTTTATATATATATATATATATATATATATATATATATATATATATATATATATATATATATATATATATATATATATATATATATATATATATATATATATATATATATATATATATATATATATTTTCTGTATTTGGCGATGCTTACGTCGCCGGGGGAAACGCTGCATTCAGAGATTTTTGGTTACATTTTGCAGTTTTTAAATTAATCACATAATCAAAGTTTATGGAAAAAAAGAAACATGAATTCATTTCCTGATTATCATCTCACACACACACACACACACACGTAGGCAGACATGCACGCACACAGACAGACACGCACGCACGCACGCAGGCAGACATGCACGCAGAGAGAGACACACACGCACGTAGGCAGGCACGCACACACAGAGAGAGAGAGAGAGAGAGAGAGAGAGAGAGAGAGAGAGAGAGAGAGAGAGAGAGAGAGAGAGAGAGAGAGAGAGAGAGAGAGAGAGAGAGAGAGAGAGCGAGAGAGAGAGAGAGAGAGAGAGAGAGAGAGAGAGAGAGAGAGAGCGAGAGAGAGAGAGAGAGAGAGAGAGCCACACACACCCCGAGCTTTGGATAATATTAATAATAATAATGTGACATCCAGACAGTGGTTACAGCGAGTTTCCAGCCTTTGGAAAACTAAAACTAAATAAACCCAGAAACCTTGTATATTACCCAGAATCCCCCACAGGGACACCCACTGACCCTGATTTTCAAAATAAAAGGCCTGTTGATGATGTGTCGTAGCAGAGCGTCCGGCAGAAGAAGAAGAAGAAGAACGTAGAAATCCTCGCCGTCGCCTGATTGTGCAAAAACAACAAGTCTGTCTCAGGAGACCAGGACCAGGAGACCAGGCCCAGGACCTGCTCCGTGTGTGGTCAGGGTTTCCCCACGTCCACGGTGACCAGCGTGTACAGGGGGAACTTCTCCGACTTCACCACGCGGTACGTCAGCGAGTTGATCCCGTCTTTATGCATCGTCTCTCTGGTGTGAGCAATCCGGTTAAACCTACACACACACACACACACACACACACACACACACACACACACACACACACACACACACACACACACACACACACACACACACACACACACACACACACACACACACACACACACACACACACACACACACACACACACACACACACAATAAATGTGAATACAAGCTAGTAGTACTAGTCAGAGGTGGGGTAGATTTTCCACGTCATCTAAAGGCATCACAGCTCCGTGGACCAGCACCAGTAGCCTTGCTAGCTCTACGTTGAAGCTGCCATTTCCCATCTGAGTATAGCTTTGAGTGACGGGTGTATCAGCCAATCACATTTTGATGTGTAGTGACAGAACGCCCTAGGGGCCCAGCGTTGTGGCGGCGCTAGCCCCCGCTGATGTCATCAAAGCTTGACCCTGTTAGCAGGTTGTGAGTGGACTAGCTATGGCCGCTGCCTTCACACCCAACGACCCCGTTTCCGATCTCCTTCATGTGCCTTTTTCAAGGCGATCGTTTGGAGAGAAGAGATTATTTTGAGAGGAAGACCTACACCTGAGCTGGATGGGCTCCACGGCTGGCACCTCACTGAGGGAACTACGACCGCTATGACTGGCTAACAGCTAACAGCTAACAGCTAGCACCGAGCGGACAGGCGGTTTAGCAGGCCGTGCTGGCCTTTAACACCAGTCAGGGAACATGGACCAGGTCTTAACCTCCACAGCTTCACCAAGGCAGCTGAACATCTGGCACCCCAGCGCCCCCCCTCACGAGGGCCGCACATTTGGTAACAGAAGGCCCTGACTGAAAGCCCACGCTCGCTACTGGTACTAGTACTACTACTAGTACTACTACTAGTACTACAATTGTTACTGCTGTTACCTCAGCTTTACAATAAATATGAATACCACTACTACTAGTAGTACTAGTGGTACAACTAGTACTGCTGTTACCTCTGAGGAGTACGCAGCTACTACTAGTAGTACTAGTGGTACAACTAGTACTGCTGTTACCTCCGAGGAGTACGCAGCTACTACTAGTAGTACTAGTGGTACAACTAGTACTGCTGTTACCTCCGAGGAGTACGCAGCTTTACAATAAATATGAATACCACTACTACTAGTACAACTGGTACTGCTGTTACCACTGAGGGGTATACAGCTTTAAATATGAATACCAGTACTAACAGTACTACTAGTATTGGTAGTACTGCTGTTACCTCCGAGGAGTATGCAGCTACTACTAGTAGTACTAGTGGTACAACTAGTACTGCTGTTACCTCTGAGGAGTACGCAGCTTTACAATAAATATGAATACCAGTACTACTAGTACTACCAGTATTGCTGTTACCACTGAGGGGTATGCAGCTACTACTAGTAGTACTAGTGGTACTACTAGTACTGGTAGTACTGCTGTTACCTCTGAGGGTTGGGGTCGTTCTTCTTGTCCCTCTCGTGGCGGATCATACGACATTTCCCCGTCTCGCCGCTCGGTCTGGAGATGGACATTCCTTTAGATGAGAGCCTGGAGACACAACACCACAGGTAAAGCTTCTGGTTACACCTGTCTGTCCGTCTGTCTACCGTCCGTCTGTCTACCGTCCGTCTGTCTACCGTCTGTCTGTCTACCGTCTGTCTGTCTACCGTCTGTCCGTCCGTCCGTCCGTGTTTTTGTGTGTCTGTCTGTGTTTTTGTGTGCCTGTCTGTCTGTGTTTTTGTGTGTCTGCATGCGCATGCCTGTCACGCTGTGTGTCAGAGACAGAG
>JABXJD010000718.1:27500-52500 GCA_013375575.1 Percina caprodes
GGTTCCTCTGCCGTCTTCTTCTCTGGTTCCTCTGCCGTCTTCTTCTCTGGTTCCTCTGCCATCTTCACGTCACCCATTTGCTTCTGGATTTCTGCTTTGGGCTCGTCTTTCTGCTGGACAAAATATTCAGAACTTCAGTAAACGTAATCTGGAGTAATGTAATTTATATATAGATGATAATAATAATAATAATAATAATAATAATAATAATAATAATAATAATAATAATAATATATAATCTTAAATGCAAGCTACGTACCATCTCTAGGCCCAGTCCGGGACTAGACTCTGGGAGGTTCATCTCTGTGGTGCTGTTGCTATGCGACTGCTGGTTCCGGGCGAAGGCGAACGGGATGTCCAGAGACCGGACGTAGAAGAAGACAGTGACGGAGATGTGGAGGAAGCACAGCAGCACCACCAGCTTACAGGTCCGGTGGAGGAGGCCGAAGTTAACCGAGGAGTCTCCGGCCATCCTGCCTAACTAGCTCAGCCGCTGGGACAGTACTGACGTCGCCCCTTCCCACCAGGGTCCCTCTAACTTCCTGTCAACTTTAAGGCTCCATTTCCGCCTAAGTTCGCCTGGAAGTCCCGGAGTTTTAGACACCGATGTTGGGTCAAAGAAAAGCGGAAAGTCCCGAAAAAGAAGCCGAATTACAAAACGCGGTGTTGTTAACAATTGAATCAATGTCACGGTTAGTTAGCAGTTAGCATAAATTAGCTCACCGTGCGTTGACTTTAACAGCGACGCTGCTTTCCACCGAGGACTCTTCTGCGTTACTCTTCACTTCAGAGCTCCATTTTCGGGGAAGTTAACTCGAAAGTTCCCGAATTTTAGACACCAAGACTCGGTCAAAGTAAAGCGACAAGTAACCCCAAATAGAAGCCGAATAAGAAAATAAAGTGCTGTTATTGGTGTAAGCTTTGTCGCTGTCCGATAGCAGTTAGCTTAAGTTAGCTCAGCGTGCGTTCACTTTTAAAGTGACGTAAACTGTTAACGCTAACTGCTATCGGGAGTTAGCCACGCAGGAACTTCGTGTCTCTTAGTCCTTTACAAGAAAACGGATGATGAAAGATGAAAAGTTTCCCGCCCAAACAAGTACTTTAAAACGTACTTTTAACAAATATAGACTCGTGGTTTGTAACCGCGACGTTAAGAAGTAAATAACTATAAAAAACTCGACAGACTGCGGCTCAGACTGCCGCAGGACACCACTGTGTCGCGTTGACTAACGTGCACTTCCGCTTACGATTTCAAAATAAAACTAATTTACCGGAAAGGAAATTGTTTTTTTTTGTAAATATAAAGTGTTTTTAAACTTCAGTACATTACATTTATTTACAAAAATTAGTTTGTATTCTTCAAAAACAATACAAACAGATTTATTGACAACATGTACAAAGATACAAAAAAATAAAGGTGCATGTAATACAAAAATAAATACACTCTTAGGACAGTTAATGTCTTCATTTAGCTTTCTGTACATATATTATTATAAATAATATATATAATTTAAAATAACATATGTAATTTATAATATATATAATTTAAAATAACACATATAATTTAAAGTTATATATAATATATATATATATATAATTTAAAATAACATATATAATTTAAAGTTATATATATAACTTTAAATTATATATGTTATTTTAAATTATATATATATATATATATATATATATATATATATATATATATATATATAAATGATGGAAGTACAGCAGTAACGCCCCCATGTGGTGAAAAGATGTAACTACAACATCAACCCTTACTTATTTTATTACTAGCTGATTATAATCACGAAAGATGTGTAAATGTAAATATTCACTACTTTTAGTGTGTATAGAGCAGCATATCTCCACCAGACTCCATGTAAATAATCACTACTTTTAGCGTGTATAGAGCAGCATATCTCCACCAGACTCCATGTTAATAATCACTACTTTTAGCGTGTATAGAGCAGCATATCTCCACCAGACTCCATGTAAATAATCACTACTTTTAGCGTGTATAGAGCAGCATATCTCCACCAGACTCCATGTAAATAATCACTACTTTTAGCGTGTATAGAGCAGCATATCTCCACCAGACTCCATGTAAATAATCACTACTTTTAGCGTGTATAGAGCAGCATATCTCCACCAGACTCCATGTAAATAATCACTACTTTTAGTGTGTATAGAGCAGCATATCTCCACCAGACTCCATGTAAATAATCACTACTTTTAGTGTGTATAGAGCAGCATATCTCCACATGTAAATGGGTGAATTAAGAGTTTATTCCAACCAGACCAGAGTGGTGATTGTTGAACAGTGGAAAGATGAACCAAGACGGCTTTTAGTAGTTTTATTTAGTTTCTGTCTACTTTGAATGAAGTGTGTTTTACGATGATAAAAGTAGTGATTATTTACATGGAGTCTGGTGGGTTTGGTGATGTTTTTTGTTGTTTCCAAGTGAATATTAGTAAAATAGGATTTTCCCCCGTGAAGTAATTCCTTGTATGGTTATTGGTACATTTATGACTTGAAATACTTATTCCGTTAGTAATGAATGTCAGAATTATAATGCACTGATTTTTTTCATTTAAATTAATGCTTGAAGATACAAAATACAGCACATCTAATACAAACTAACAAAGGATACATTATTATTATAATTATTATTATTATTCATAATAAAAAAGAAAATCTGAGAAATGTTTTAGTTTTCTCACATTTAAAAAAACAGGTGTGATAGTGTTTCATCCATTTCACCCATAGGCCGTTAATATTAATTAATGTTAATATTAATTAATGTTATTATTAACTAATTATTCAGTATATACACAGTTCATGGCATCGCCACAGAAGGATTATAAGGCACTGATAAAACCATCCAGAGCGACGTGCTGACGTCACTCGCCGTGCGTCAATGTGGAGGAATGTGCGGAAACTTCTTGTCCACTTTTCTTTCTGCGCCGCGTTTGTCGAAGAAGGAAAAAGATAACTTCTAAAGCCGAAAAGAAGTGACGACAAAGTGGAGTAAAGTGTGGAAGCGAAGAGCCGGTGAGTTCCCCCGCTTTTCGGGACTAAATGTCGGGCTGAAAGCGCAGCTGTTGGCGGTGAAAGTTGGAGCAGAACAACTGGAAAGTTGTTGGCAGTTGGGAGGAAAATGGAGTCGGTGAAGAAGGCGCTGTCCGGCGCTGATCAGCACCATGGCTAACACTCGGCCCGCGAACGCATCACGGCGGCCGAAAACAGGCCGTTAGGACGCTAAACTGGCCAAAACTAGCTTTAATTCGACTTAAACTCGCTTTAATATCCGTTAGTAACCGTTAAACTCACTCAAACTAGCTTTAATTCGACTTAAACTGTCTTTTTATATCCGTTAGTAACCGTTAAACTCACTCAAACTAGCTTTAATTCGACTTAAACTGTCTTTTATATCCGTTAGTAACCGTTAAACTCACTCAAACTAGCTTTAATTCGACTTAAACTATCTTTTATTGGACTTCTGGCTAACTTACTTTTGGTCGTAGATCACAGACACACACACACACACACCCACACACACAACACTCTGACACACACACACACACTTTATATCAGAAAAAACGTCGAAATAACAACAAACGCCTCAAAAAATACATAAAACGTAGAGAAAATACTAATTTGAAGCGACAAAACGTTAAAAAATAGCTATGAAAACATGAGTGTGCCTGACTCGATACAACCCCGACTTTACATAACTTTAGCTCAACTACACTGACTTCATATTGAGTATAGCTATATATTTATAAGTGTAAGCATCTGCATTAAGTACACACACGTTTCAGGATAAATTAATCCGATTAAAACGTGTTAATCCTCAGAAAACGAGTTATGAAAGTCTCACTTTTTAGTCTTTTTAAAAGTTGTGAAACATTGTTCTTTTTGCAGTTGGCTACAGCAACCTTACTGCAAACACCTCGCTGTCTTTAGCTTCGCTACACCAAACCTCTGTTGAAGGTTAGCTGTGTTTAAGAGGTAATCACGGATGTGTCCTCCGGCCGATTTGAGCTTTTCTTCCCTTTCTTTGTAGAAAGTCTGGTTACATATCTTTCTGTAACGGAAGATTTTCTGTAAATATCTTTATATATGTTCGACCTTAAAGAACAAATGTTATTTAAATGCCTCTGACAGTCCGCAGTGTAGTCTGTTAAATTGGCTGTTTTCCAGAGGGAGTTCTGAACGGCTTTTCTCCTTACGGCGCTGTCGACTGGGCTGTGGTGCTGTTTTAAAATGGCCGACAGTCACAACACATTTTCATTCATTAATCTGAAGACTGTTTTTACGTTTCAAACTAAAAAGCTGAAACCAGCAAACTGTTTTAGATTAGACATTATAAAATATAATAATACATATTCATAATGCTAAATGATTATTCTCTAATTTTAAAGTTTGTTCTGTCTGGAAGTACTAACGTAACATATAGATGTGTGTGTGTGTGTGTGTGTGTTTCTGCTTCTGTGTGTACGTGTGTTTGTGTTTTTCTGCTTGTGTGTGTCTGTGGTTGCGTGTGTCTGTGGTTGTGTTTGTGTGTGTTTTTTCTGCTTCTGTGTGTACGTGTGTGTGTGTCTGTGTGTTTTTTCTGCTTCTGTGTGTGTGTACGTGTGTCTGTGGTTGTGTGTGTCTGTGTGTGTTTTTCTGTGTGTGTGTGTGTGTGTGTGCGTGTGTGTCTGTGGTTGTGTGTGTGTTTTTTCTGCTTCTCTGTGTGTGTGTGTGTGTGTGTGTGTGTTTTTCTGCTTGCTTGTGTCTGTGTCTGTGTGTTTTTCTGCTTGTTTGTGTTTTTCTGTGTGTGTGTGTGTCAGAAGTGTAACTCAGCTGTTCTCCACCTTGCTCTCTTCTCTCCTGCAGAGCCCAACCCAACATGGCCGCTCAGCCCGTGTTCTCCTTTCCCGGGGGCGTGTCTCTGGAGGACGCCCCGAGCCCCGCCCCCCAGCTGGTGATGCTGGCCAACGTGGCGGCGGCTGAGAGCGGCGGCGGAGACGGCAGCGCGGCCGACGAGAAGGAGATGATGGAGCTGAAGACGGTGGGATGCAGCTACTCAGACAGCGAGGAGGACGACAACATCATCAGGTCAGGGGACAGCAGGGGCAGCAGGGACAGCCAGGGGACAGCAGGGGGTAGAAAGTGGGTTAGGGTGGAATGTCCTACCTTGCCAGCAGCAGGGGCTACTGGTTGTTACAGAGGGACTTTAAATGGATGTCTGATCGTTTCTATGGTAACTGTCTCCCTGCCTGTCTGTCTCTCTGTCCTACATTAACTATAATCTTCTCTGTACCAGGTACAGCTATGACAACCAGAACTACCGGGAGGTTTGCATCATCGAGTACCCCGAGTCCCCCGTCCCAAGCATCGTTGCCGTTGTCGTGGGCAACGGCGTGGAGGACGGGGGAGACAGTGAAGACGACGATGAAGACAAAGCTGAAGACTTGTCCCGCCGCACACGGCCCCGCCCCTCCGACGTCCCCAAACCCCCCGAGCAGGAAGCGAAACGTAAACTCAGCCCCCCCGTCGCCACGGAGACCGCCAAGAAGAAGAAGCCGTTCCATTGCAAGCCGTGTCACTTCCAGGCGCAGAGCGAGCACGAGTTCGTGGAGCACCTCGGCACGCACGGCGTCAGCAAGATGGCCGTGGTGAACCGCGTGGAGGGGCGGAGCCGAGCCCGGGCCAGGGAGGCCGAGGCCGAGTCTCCGCGGACGCCAGGCGGGGGGGCGGAGAGCGGCGGCGAGGAGGCCGGGGGTGGGGACGTGAAAGGGCTGATCAGGTGTGAGCGGTGCGGCTACAACACCAACCGATACGACCATTACATCGCTCACCTGAAGCATCACAGCAAGGAGGGAGACGATCACAGGTAACCATGGTTACCCAGCACAACGGGCAGCTTCTGGTTTTTACGGTCAAACATTTAATTTAACTAGTCTTTTTCAACACTTAAAATGACCAAAAAACATTGGAAAAAGCTACAAAAAATGTGCTAAAAAATGTACACAAACATTTTTAAAAAGTGACAAAAACGTCAAAAAGTGTAAAAAAAAAAAAACAACAACAAAATGTCAACCCAGAAAGCCATCGTGGTGACCCGAGGACAACGGGAAGTCTCCGTCTCTGGGAGATCGCTGCTTGGGACGGAGTCTTTTAGCACTTTTTTGACACTTCATACGTTTTTTTCCAAAACGTTTTCAAAGTTGGAAAAAGCTACAAAAAAAAATAAATTGTGATAAATGACCAAAAAGATGCTTTTACAAAGTTATTTCACCACATCCTTAACTCTGTGTGTCTCTCTGTGTGTGTGTGTGTGTGTGTGTGTGTGTGTGTGTGTGTGTGTGTGTGTGTGTGTGTGTGTGTGTGTGTGTGTGTGTGTGTGTGTGTGCAGGGTATTTAAGTGCACCCTGTGTCCCTACACCACGGTGAGCCAGTACCACTGGAGGAAACACCTGAGGAATCACTTCCCCAGCAAGCTGCACACCTGCAGCCAGTGCTCCTACTTCTCTGACCGCAAGAGCAACTACGTCCAACACATCCGGACACACACAGGTGGGACACACACACACACACACAGGTGGGACACACACATCCAGACACACACACACACACACACACACACACACACATACACACACATAGGTGGGACACACACATACATCCGGACATACACATCCAGACATACACACAGGTGGGACACACACACAGGTGGGACACACACACACACACACACACACACACACACACACACACATCCGGACACACACATCCGGACACACACATCCAGACACACACACACACACAGGTGGGACACACATACACACACACACACACACACACACACACAGGTGGGACACACACACACACACACACACACAGGTGGGACACACACATCCAGACGGGACACACACACACATCTGGACACACACATCCGGACGGGACACACACTGTCTCCATCACTACTACGTGGTTTTAAAGGTCCTATGACATGGTGCTCTTTGGATGCTGTTCTAGAGACCTAATGACAGGGGGGAATGAGAGGGGGAAACATCAGAGCAGGGGGAATGAAAGGAATGAGAATGAGATAAAATTGTGGATCCAGGTGTGACGTGTGTGTGTGTGTGTGTGTGTGTGTGTGTGTGTGTGTGTGTGTGTGTGTGTGTGTGTGTGTGTGTGTGTGTGTGTGTGTGTGTGTCCTCTTTATTGTGCAGGTGTGCGTCCATTCCAGTGTCCGTACTGCGACTACTCCAGCTCTCAGAAGACCCACCTGACCCGACACATGAGGACGCACTCCGGTCAGTCTCTCTCTCTCTCTCATACACACACACACACACACACACACACACACAGGGCAGAGATCAGCAATCAGAGAGAGAGGTGGTTATTCATAATGTCTGATTCTTCTTCTGTGTTTGTTGCTCTCACCGGAGCAGTCGATGTTGGACTAACATGGTAACGACTCACTGGAGAAGTTGGGACTTCCTGTGTTGTAACGTCCTGTGTTGTGACTTCCTGTGTTGTAACGTCCTGTGTTGTGACTTCCTGTGTTGTAACTTCCTGTGTTGTAACGTCCTGTGTTGTGACTTCCTGTGTTGTAACTTCCTGTGTTGTAACGTCCTGTGTTGTGACTTCCTGTGTTGTGACGTCCTGTGTTGTGACTTCCTGTGTTGTGACTTCCTGTGTTGTGACTTCCTGTGTTGTGACTTCCTGTGTTGTAACGTCCTGTGTTGTAACGTCCTGTGTTGTGACTTCCTGTGTTGTCTGTCTGAAGCAGATCAGTCTGGAAACCTGTACCTCACCTGTATGAAGAACCAATCAGAGCCCAGATGGTTCCAGGCTGATCTGCTTCCTGCATGATGTGTCTAACTGTCGCGTTCCCTCCTGCCGCCGCTAAGACCTAACTTCCTGTTGCTAAGGTCTAACTTCCTGTTGCTTCCTGTGTGCAGGTGAGCGACCTTTCAAGTGTGAGAGCTGCAACTACCTGGCAGCCAATCAGCACGAGGTGACACGCCACGCCCGGCAGGTACGTCCGTCACCACACATCCACCAAATCGTCCTCTGTTCTCTCGTGTTCTGAATGAAACACCTTGACAGTTTAACCCTCATGTTGTCCTCGGGTCTAATTGACCCGTTTTCCTATATCAATGTTCTTTTTAATAACATGATTGATTCCACACAACGCTCTTTGGCAAGTACAAATCTCTACTTTTTCATGAATGTTTTCAATTTTATAACATTTAAAAAAAAATTGAAGTGTTTTTGAAATAGTATTGAGAGTAAAAGTTGACATATTCCAGTCTGTGATTATCATCAACATCCATTCCTTTAATAATATTATAAAGAATTCCTAATTTCTGCTTTTCTAACTCAAACATTAGGTATAATTTCCAATAAATGAGGGTTTGACCACAAATTCCAAAAATAACTGCAAAACTAAATTTGCTAACTTAGTGTTACGTAGTGTTGAAAACGTCAAAAAGTGACAAACATTGAAAAAAGGGACCAAAATGTAAGAAAAAGTTAAAAAAACATTGATTAAAAAAAAAAATCAAAAGTGTTGATTTTCAATTTTGACGGGAAGACAACACAAGGGTTAATACATGCTACCCCCACCCCCACCCTGTTTTTACCTTTTGTCCATTTTCTTTTGATGTTTTTTTATGCTTTTATAACGGCGTTTAAAAAAAATTGATGCTATTTTCAGCGTTTTTGTCTGTCTTTTTGATGCTACATAGCATTATATTGTAGGTGATAACACCTGTGATTCCCCCGACAGGTGCACAACGGGCCCAAACCCCTCTCGTGTCCATACTGCGAGTACAAGACGGCCGACCGCAGTAACTTCAAGAAGCACGTGGAGCTGCACCTGAACCCTCGCCAGTTCCTGTGTCCGCTCTGCAAGTACGCCGCGTCCAAGAAGTGCAACCTGCAGTACCACATCAAGTCCCGGCACGCTGGCTGCAGCGTCGCCGCCGTCGACATCTCCAAGGTCAGACTCAGGGTCAAGAAACCAGAAAATGACGGCGCAGAGGGAACCTTTGGAGAGAGCAAGGCCGACGATTCCTCCGGCGGAGAGGTGAGTTACAGCAGGACGAAGCAGCAGAAAGTATTACCGGGACGTAGCAGCGGGAGGTAGCAGCGGGAGGTAGCAGCGGGAGGTAGCAGCGGGAGGTAGCAGCGGGAGGTAGCAGCGGGACGTAGCACCGGACGAGCACCGGACGAGCACCGGACGAGCAGCCGGACGAACAGCCGGACGAGCAGCCGGACGAGCAGCGGAGGTAGCACCGGAGGTAGCACCGGGAGGTAGCACCGGGACGTAGCAGCGGGACGTAGCAGCGGGACGTAGCAGCGGGACGTAGCAGCGGGAGGTAGCAGCGGGAGGTAGCAGCGGGAGGTAGCAGCGGGACGTAGCAGCGGGACGTAGCAGCGGGACATAGCAGCGGGACGTAGCACCGGGACTTAGCACCGGGACGTAGTGATGATTGGCGGTGAAGGTGTTGCTTTCTTTCGCTTTCCTAAACATCGTAATGGCGTTAAATACTCCCGATGTGTTTGTCCCTGATCTCTTAGCGCTACGCGGAGGACTCGGACATGGACGACGGAGACGACGGAGACGACGGAGACGACGGAGACTCGAGTCCCATCAACCTGTCGATCAGAAAGAGCGGCCGGCTGAGCGGCGCCGAAACAGAGACGCGGAAATCCAACGCCGCCGCCGAGAGAGAGAAGCTCCAGAAAGTTAAAGAGAAAGCAGAACCGGAGAAAAGAGTCCCAACGAGCCAGAAGAAGACGGAGAAGATCTGCGGGCGTCTCTTGGAGACGGAGACGGGGAACGTAAAGAGACGAGTTAAAAAAACAACGGAGACGGAGAAAACCCCACGGAGACGATCAGAGGAGCACCGAGACGAGACCCAGAAAGAAGAGAAGAAGTCAAAGCCTGAGAAAGAACAGAAGAAGAATGAAAGCAGCGGAAAGGAAAACAAAATCCTCAACAAGCCGAGGAAGTCCGGAGAAAACAAATCGGAGAAAACGGCAGAACGAACTGAAGACGCTCCGCAGAAACCAGACGCTCCGAGGAAGTCGAAGTTGGAGAAAACGGTAGACTGTATTGAAGAACAGGGCACGAGGAAGTCTGGAGAAAACAAGTCGGAGAAAACGGTAGAATGTATCCAAGATGCTCCGAGGAAGTCTGGAGAAAACAAGTTGGAGAAAACACCAAAACGTATCAAAGACGCTCCACAGAAACCAGACGCTCCTACGAAGTCCGGAGAAAACAAGTCGGAGAAAACACAGAAACGTATCGAAGACGCTCCTACGAAGTCCGGAGAAAACAAGTCGGAGAAAACAGCAGAACGTATCAAAGACGCTCCACAGAAACCCCCGAAGGAAAAAGCTGCGAAGCGGAAAGCAACGGAGGCTCTCGATCTTTCCCAAAAGACCTCGGCCGAGACTCCGCTGAAGGCCAGACGGCTCAGAGCTCCCGCCGCCGCCGAGAAGGACACGAAGAAGACTCAGGATTCTTCTTCTTCTCCTCCGAGCGCGGCGAAGCCGAAGAAAGGCCGGAGCGCCGGGAGGAAAACTCCGGAGCCTCTGAAACAAGAGAAGGAAACAACGTCATCTAACTGCCTCTCAAACAAGATGGAGGTCTCCACCTGCAGCTCAGGTCAGTCCCATGCTCCCACCATTTGGTCTGTCTCTTTCACTGTCTGTATGTCTCTCTCTCTCTCACTGTCTCTCTCTGTCTGTCTGTATGTCTCTCTCTCTTTGTCTCTGTCTCTCTCTTTCACTGTCTGTCTCTATCTTTCACTGTTTGTCTCTCTCTGTTTCTCTCTCTCTCTCTGTCTCACTGTCTGTCTCTCTCCTTCTGTATGTCTCTCTCTCTGTCTCACTGTCTGTCTACGTTCTCACCTGTCCAAACTAACCTCACCAGCGTCTGTCTGTGTGAAGACGTCCTGAGACCCTTTCTTCCTGATGTTGTGTCTCTGTTCCAGACGAGAAGACTTGGGGCGCCAGAGACGCTCCAGCAGCCACACCGGCAGTAACCACCACGAAGAAGGAGGAGGCGTCCGCGGATGTAACCACTCAGACTACAAAGATGGCCGACGCCTCCACCTGCATCTCCGGTACAAGCCGTCTCCACATGCTCGTCCCACGTCGTTCTTCTTCGTTGCGCTTTTCAACTTCTGTGTGACTTTTGTGTGATGTTACAGATGAGAAGACTTCGGGCAACAAACCGGCAATAACCGCGACAGGAAACTGTTCAGCGCAGAAGAAGAAGAAGGAGACAAAGGAAAAGAAGAAGAAGAAGGACGCGGTGTCCACGGATGTAACGACTCAGACAACAAACATGATCTCAGAGAAGATGGACGTTTCCCCCGCCTGCAGCTCAGGTGAGTCCTGTTCCCACGATTTTGGTCTCTCTCTCTGTCTGTCTGTCTGTCTGCCTGTCTCTCTCTCTCTCTGTCTGTCTCTCTCTCTCTTTGTCTGTCTGTCTCTCTCTCTCTCTCTCTCTGTCTGTTTCTCTCTCTGTCTGTCTCTGTCTCTCTCTCTCTGTCTGTCTGTCTCTGTCTCTCTCTCTCTGTCTGTCTGCCTGTCTCTCTCTCTGTCTGTCTGTCTCTGTCTCTCTCTCTCTGTCTGTCTGCCTGTCTCTCTCTCTGTCTGTCTCTGTCTCTCTCTCTCTGTCTGTCTGTCTCTGTCTCTCTCTCTCTGTCTGTCTGCCTGTCTCTCTCTCTCTGTCTGTCTCTCTCTCTGTCTGTCTCTCTCTCTCTTTGTCTGTCTGTCTCTCACTATGTTTCCATCCACACATTTTTATCTGAATGAAGGGATATTGAGGAAAAATGCTTCATGGAAACAGTAAATTTGATGAGTATCGACTCAAAGGAAATCCGTTGGTCTCATCAGATTTTATCTTGATGATGATGATGATGATGATGATGATGAAGATTTTCTTCTTCTGTGATAAACGCTGATGGAAACCTTATTTGCTGAATAAATAATGAGTTGATTAAGTTTTAGGTCATTTTATGGTTGCAACGCACCACAAAACGCAGAAGAAGAAGAAGTTGTAGTTCATGTCCCCAAGTATTTCCTCTCTGTCTCACATATGGGGGGGGGCAACAAAGACAGATGGACGTGGACGGACGAGGAGACGAGAGACTTTCTGGATTTAATTGATCAGGAACTCGTGAAGGAAATGGCCCACAAAGGTTAGGACAAGCCGTGGGACGTCCTGGGAGACAATGGAAGACGCTCAGACAGAGAGACATGTCTTAAAAAAAAGACAAGGGGGGCAATAAAAGACACGTTGCATCTGCATCGTCATAGCGACGTGTTGATAGCGTTGTTTCTTATTATAGCTCGATATGTCTCTACCAGCTGGAACATGATCACTGTTACAACTTAGCCATAGTGATCATGTGACGTTGTCCCATAGTGATCATGTGATGGGAGACGTCTGTTGTGTGATTCAGTGTAAATGAATGGAAACACCTTAAAATGTCTCCAACCAATCAGATGTCCCCGTCTGACCCTAAAACAGCGTGTGATGTCATCACCACAGGTTCTTATTGGCTGTAAAGCCGTTGGATGGAAACACACTCTGACCAGATTTATTCTCAGGAGGTTTTACAGACTCCAGATCATTAGATGGACACGTGGACGGAGACGGAGCCTCTCTGTCTGTCTGTCTGTCTGACTCTTCTTAACTAACTCTACCCCCCCCTCCCCGCAGCCCGACGTAGCGACATGGAGGACGACGAGGGCGTCCACAGCAGCCAGGAAGCAGGAAGTGACATCAGCGACAGTGCCTCCGAGGGCAGCGACGACTCCGGTCTCCACAGCAACGCCACCGGGGGGGGGAAGGCGGCCAACGACCCAGAGACCCCCACCGAGGAGATCCCGACCCCCACCGAGCTGAAGAGCCTCCGCTGCATCTTCTGTGACCGGACCTTCCTGCAGGAGGCCGAGTACAGACGGCACCTCCACCGCCACCTGGCCAACCTGTACTGACACACACACACACACACACACACACACACACACACACACACACACACACACACACACACAGTAATGTCCAGTAATACACCACCACTGGCAGCCAATAACACGCAGCATCCAGTGGAGCTTCTCTTTCTATCAGATCATGTGATTTTGTTTCCATGGTGATTTTTTTATGAAACTGTTTTTTTGGATCAATTTATAAATAATGATTTTGTGCCAAAATGCTGCGTCCTCGCGATGAAATACTGTTCATCCTGGACCCTGTTACCATGGTAATGGACCAACAACCTCTGAAACTGTGTGTGTGTGTGTGTGTGTGTGTGTGTGTGTGTGTGTGTGTGTGTGTGTGTGTGTGTGTGTGTGTGTGTGTGTGTGTGTGTGTGTGTGTGTGTGTGTGTGTGTGTGTGTGTGTGAGATCCTCCCCATAATGTCAGACATTAGAATAATAATTGAGATGAAATGGGGTCCAGGATGAACAAATATTCTAAATATTAGTTATAAGCTCGGTGCCTTTGACAATCAGCTGTCTCCACGGTAACGGTTCCTGTAAATATTTGTGACTTTTTATTGTTTCTGAGGATTTAGACGTAGAGAAGAAAAGGCTTCAGCCTGGAACGCTGTCCATAGTCTTAGTGCAATACTCCCCCAGGGGACTGGAGGGACAGGGGGGAGACAGACAGACGGGGGGAGACAGACAGACAAGGGAGACAGACAGACGGGGGGAGAGAGACAGACGGGGAGAGAGAGACACTATTGACAGAACTGTGTAATGAGTAATAAGAGCTCCTGTCTCCATGGTAACAGGTTATATTCATGTTTCTTCTGCAGTGACATTTAACTTCTGTCATAACTGAGCTTTTTAAACTAATAACGAGTGAGTTTATTAAACTAATAACAAGTTTATTAAACTAATAACGAGCTTATTACAGATTAATTAACACATCTGGAGCCTCCATCAGGAACTCATGTTCATTTATTCTGCTTTGTTTATTAAATAAAGATCAAAATCAACTTTGTTTCTGTTATTAACACACAAACCATAATATAGACAATACAGACCTACAGGGCGACCGGGACCCCTACAGAGCGACCGGGACCCCTACAGGGGGACCGGGACCCAGACAGAGCTATATATATTAATTAATTAATAATATATATACCAATCACATTTTGGTCCGCGTGGGGACTTGAACCAGCGACCCTCCGGTTCCCAACCCAACTCCCTACAGACTGAGATACTGCCCCCCCAAAGATGGTTCAAACTGATGGGAAGATGGATGGAGCGGACCACTCTGGAAGAGACCCTGATGGAGTCTGCAGGAGCTGGACCATCAGCGCCCGTTATACTCTTTATATTTGTTAATAAAGTTTGAACTATCCAAAAACTCCGCTCCTTCCTGATTGGTCCACTCGCTGATGATTCATCACAACCGGTTTCATAGCTTTATGTCTACAGCCTGAAATGTGGCAAAAGGTCAAAGTTCAAGGGCGCCGAACACTTTCACAAATAACTGTATGATAAAATATATATTATATATTTTATAATATATATTTTATAATTTTATAATACACATGATACATATTTTATAATATATATATTTTATAATATACAATATATATTTTATAATATATATTATAATATATTTTATAAAATATATTTTATAATATATATTTTATAATATTATAAAATATATTTTATAATATATATTTTATAAAATATATTTTATAATATATATTTTATCATACATTATATGATATATTAAATCAGCCTGGACCTTTTCTCTAAGAAAAGACGCCAGTCGGGGAAAGTTAAATAATTTATTTCATTTATTTCAGCGCCGAGAAGTCGAACAACAACAACAACATTGAACGCATCTTTGTCCTCTCCGCCAGCGTCCACGCCGTCTCCACGTCAACCGCCTTATCCTATCCCACCTGGCTGTTAGCTACCTGGCTGTTAGCTACTACCTGGCTGTTAGCTACTACCTGGCTGTTAGCTACCTAGCGGTTAGCTACCTGGCTGTTAGCTACTACCTGGCTGTTAGCTACCTAGCGGTTAGCTACCTGGCTGTTAGCTACTACCTGGCTGTTAGCTACCTGGCTGTTAGCTACTACCTGGCTGTTAGCTACTACCTGGCTGTTAGCTACTACCTGGCTGTTAGCTACCTAGCGGTTAGCTACCTGGCTGTTAGCTACTACCTGGCTGTTAGCTACCTGGCTGTTAGCTACCTGGCGGTTAGCTCCCAGTTGGCTAACCTGTTGCGAGCGGCGTGGACGTTTGGGAGATCGGCGTCATCATGGCGTCCGGGAGACACGGGACAGTTGGAGTCGGGCTGAGTCCCCGACAGGGTCCTAAGTCCCGGGTCCCCGACTGGGTCCGGGTTAGGGTCCATGGCGTGCAGCAGTAAACGGGTCAGAGTTCCTCGCCGTCAGACAGGAAGTGGTCATCAAGTCTCTGTGATGACATGTCTCCTGCTTCCTGTCTGCAGGTGTCACGCTCATTTCTTCTTCTTCCCCTGCAGAGCAAGGGGCCCCCCCACCGTCCTGTAGGCGGGGGACTTCCTGATGCGTTCTCCCTTCAGAGCAACGAGGTGGGGGAGGAGGGGGGGCGTCCGCAGGCTGTAGACCGCCCCCGCTGGACCGTGGACCCTCAACAACAGCTGGTCCCCCGCTGCTGCTGTCACTGCCACCCAGCCTGGGGGTCATTAGATATTATAGAATAATCATAATAATAACTGCGGGGTGCGCCATCCCAGAATGTGTTGCTATGGTTACCTGCAGAGGACAGCTTGATGTCAGCAGCAGCCTGCAGGTAGCCCCCCCCCTCCAGTCTGAACTCCTGAGGAACCAGCGGGGGGAACTGCTTCATCCTCTCAGCCCCCCCCAGAGGGACCTGAATGAACCACACACACACACACACACACAGACAGACAGACAGACACACACACACACACACAGAGACAGACACACACACAGAGACACACACACACACACACACAGAGACAGACACACACACACAGAGACAGACACACACACAGAGACACACACACACAGAGACACACAGACACACACACACGTCGATCAGTTTTAAAACATAGTCTTAAGGAAATGTTAAACTACATTATTTAATATTTATAATAATAACTATGGGATGGGAACTGTGTGTGTGTGTGTGTGTGTGTGTGTCTCCTACCCCCAGCAGGACGTGTCCTGCGTGCTTCTCGTAGACCGCGTCAGCTTTCTCCAGGCTGGTGATGTGGACGGGGACGCGGCCGGACGCCGCCACTGAGAACCAGCACGCCGTCCCCCCCTGGAGAGGACAGCACGTTAGCATCGCGCTAACACACAGACAGGACAGGATAATGTAATGAGTAGTTGGTGGTGTGTGTGTGTGTATGTGTGAGTTGTTGTTGTCATGGTAACCTGCAGGAAGTCGATCCGGGCTAGCGCTCCCAAGAACAGACTCATCCCCGGCTTCAATACAAACGTCCTGGGAACAAGAGCCTGGGAGGGGACCACTGACATCACTTCCTGTTCAGTCAAAAGACCCAGGATCTGAGAGAGGGACAGACAGGTTAAACACACCAGGAGAAAACACACCAGATACCCACGCTAAAAGTAGTGATTATTTACATGGAGTCTGGTGGAGATATGCTGCTCTATACACGCTAAAAGTAGTGATTATTTACATGGAGTCTGGTGGAGATATGCTGCTCTATACACGCTAAAAGTAGTGATTATTAACATGGAGTCTGGTGGAGATATGCTGCTCTATACACGCTAAAAGTAGTGATTATTTACATGGAGTCTGGTGGAGATATGCTGCTCTATACACACTAAAAGTAGTGATTATTTACATGGAGTCTGGTGGAGATATGCTGCTCTATACACGCTAAAAGTAGTGATTATTTACATGGAGTCTGGTGGAGATATGCTGCTCTATACACAATAAAAATTGTGATTATTTACATGGAGTCTGGTGGAGATATGCTGGAGTTTCATCACTTAGACACAAAAACACTGAAATTACCTTTAATATAAATATAAATACATACATCGTGTTCCTTGATGATTCCCGGCGTGTCGAACAACCAGTGGGCGTCTTTCAGCTCGTTGAAGGTGAACTCATCAGCTGATTGGCTGGGAGCTGAAAGACGAATTGTTAAAAAAACAGTCTGAATATTATCAGAGAAAACTCAAACTGACAACAGTTTTATTATTGATTATTACGAGGATAAAAGTCTGCAAAACTTCAAGTCCCGCCCCCTGTCCCCGGCCAACCAATGGCCAGGCAGTCCCAGCTGGTCCTCACCCGTCGTCTTACTCGTCTCTTCGTCTTCGTGTTCTCCGAAAGCCAAACTGTCGGCATCGAACTCGATCTCGTCACGTCTGGACCGGACGGACCGGAACGTTCTGCCAACACGACCTGGACCAACACAGATCAATCAATCAATCAATCAATCAATCAATCAGTCAGTCAATCAATCAATTAGTCAATTAACTGAGGAGGATGGCACATCTGTGTGTTGTGTGTCCCTGTCTGCCCCCCGCCTGTCGGTCCCCTCATCTGTGTGTCCCCCTGCCTGTCAGTCCCCCCCACGCCTGTCTGTGTGTCCCCCTGTCTCCCTCCCCCCCTCCCCCCCGCCTGTCTTACCCACGAGGTATCCCTTCCGGCTGAGGAGCCTGAGTCTCTGCAGCTCTTCCTGGGACACGTCTCCCTCCGTCTGTCTCTCCGACTCGTTCAGGCGCTCCTGTCGTCTGAACATCCTGTACGGAGTCGGGTTGATGATGGGAAACTTCAGCAGGTCCAGGGTGGTCCCTGAACGCACCACGAACATATGAGGACCAATCACAGCACAGTGCGTTCTTATTGGAGCAGACAGAACATTCACGTTTCTGCCCTTTAAAACGAGAAAGAGCTCGCCGGCCGTTAACTTCTGTTAACTTCTTGTTTTTCTGAGTCAACATTTTGACATTTTTTGTCGCTTTTATCCAACTTTTGTAACTTTTTCCGATGTTTTTATAAATTTTTTTCTTTTCAATTTTTGTAGAATTTTTCCTGCGTTTGTCACATTTTTCAACCTTTTATCTTTTTTTTTTCCAAATGTTATGAAATTAAATAAAACTCCCAAATTCAGTGAAAGTAGCGACTGATCATTTATTGCAGTTGTGAAGAGCGTTGTAGAGTCGTCCATCTTGCTTTTTGTTGTTGCAAATTGGGACAAAAAAAAACAGATTTGTGATCGAGAAATTTTTTGAAAACTTGACCCGAGGACGACATCAACGTTACCGTGGCAACACTCACCGGGCCAGGGCGATATGGTGGCCCTGTGGATGAGGTCCGAGGCTTTGGACTTGCAGTAGTCGGACTCCAGCAGCGTGTTGAAGAGCGTGGACTTCCCGGCGTTGGCGCTGCCCACCAGGTACACGTCTCCGCGGTAACGCCAGGACCGCTGCAGGCTGGAAACCAGAGCCTCCACGCCATAGCCCGTCTTGGCGCTGATCAGGTGCACGTCCGTCACCTGGCGGCCGAGGCCGGCGTCCTCGCAGTACCGGCTCAGCTGGCGCCTGATTCGCTGCAGGTAGTTGGGCGAGTCCGCCGGCAGGAGGTCGGCCTTGTTGCCGAGGACGACAACCTGCTTGTTGGTCCCAATCAAGTCGGGAAGACCGGGGACGATGGAGTCAGGGACATCCAGCAGGTCCACGATCAGCAAGACCAGGGCTGGAGAGACAGACAGGTTAGAGATAGACAGACAGATATATCCTGTGTGTGTGTGTATGTGTGTGTGTGTGTGTATATGTGTATGTGTGTGTATATGTGTATATATATATGTGTGTGTATATATGCGTGTTTATGTGTTTGTATGTGTATGTGTGTGTATATGTGTGTATACGTGTGTGTGATAACCTTTGAGGGGGCGGAGCCTCTCCACCACGGCGCGGTATTGGTCGGCTGACACCTGGAGGCCCAGGGCCTTGTGGTGGTGCGTCAGCAGGTGGCAGCGCTGGCAGATGGCCCCCCCCAGACCCCCGTCCTGCCGCAGGGACTTGAACTTCTGGCTGGGCAGGTACCCGGGGACGCCGGCGGCGGTGCAGTGCAGCAGGGCGCCGCAGCCCGAGCAGCAGGTGGAGCTGGGGGGCTCAGACTCGTCTGGGGAGCCGAAGACTTTATGTTCTCCACGTCCTACACACACACACACACACACACACACACACACACACACACACACACGCGACAGTGTCCTTTCTGTGAAAAACATCTGGATCAATAAATATGGACCCGACCCCCCCACCGAATGACACCCTGATCTGAGTCTGATGAACCTACCCGCCGTTTTCTTCTTCTTCTTCTTCTTGGAAGCCAGGATGCTCTGGTCCAGCGGGAAGTCCACGTCATGGACCTGGATGAGAGCATCAGGCTCTGCCCCCTGCTGGGCCACACCCCCCAACGCCTGCAGCTGGCGCTCCAGAGACCGCAGGTGACCCTGAGGAGGGGCAGGGGGAGGAGGGGAGGCGGAGACGCCCAGCTGATGGGTAGAGACGCCCAGCAGATGGGCGCCGTCTCCGTCCTGCGGACGCCGCTCCTCCTCTGGATCTGAGAGACAAGCTTCACTTTAGTTAACCTGGTCCCTGTGTCCACCAGACTCCATGTAAATAATCACTACTTTTAGTGTGTATAGAGCAGCATATCTCCACCAGACTCCATGTAAATAATCACTACTTTTAGCGTGTATAGCGCAGCATATCTCCACCAGACTCCATGTAAATAATCACTACTTTTAGCGTGTATAGCGCAGCATATCTCCACCAGACTCCATGTAAATAATCACTACTTTTAGCGTGTATAGAGCAGCATATCTCCACCAGACTCCATGTAAATAATCACTACTTTTAGCGTGTATAGAGCAGCATATCTCCACCAGACTCCATGTAAATAATCACTACTTTTAGCGTGTATAGAGCAGCATATCTCCACCAGACTCCATGTAAATAATCACTACTTTTAGCGTGTATAGAGCAGCATATCTCCACCAGACTCCATGTAAATAATCACTACTTTTAGCGTGTATAGAGCAGCATATCTCCACCAGACTCCATGTAAATAATCACTACTTTTAGTGTGTATAGAGCAGCATATCTCCACCAGACTCCATGTAAATAATCACTACTTTTAGCGTGTATAGAGCAGCATATCTCCACCAGACTCCATGTAAATAATCACTACTTTTAGTGTGTATAGAGCAGCATATCTCCACCAGACTCCATGTAAATAATCACTACTTTTAGCGTGGGTATCTGGTGTGTTTTCTCACCTGTACAGTCCACGAACACAAACTGTTCCTCCAGACCCGGGTCCACGGTGCAGCTCCTCCCGGCTCTGCTGCACAGCTGCCGGGTCAGACTCCGACCTGCCGCGGCCTCTGAGCCCCGCAACGACCCCGGCCGAGCCGCAGCGGGGACCCGACGGGCTGGAACACGAACCGCACGGCAGACCCCCACCTGGACCACCTTCCACATGTTGAACTCCTCCTTAAAACAGCACGCGCTCACCTTGGAGCTCCCAATCAAACACACGAGCCTTCTCCGCTACCAGTTTAACTTCCTGAACGGATGTGACGTAAAACTCGTCGTTTCTTCATGTTGCGTAAAAATAAAAAATATTTGGTTTAATTTAGAAAATTAAACCGAATATTTTACCGTAGATCAAAACAGTGGTGACGTAATAAAATAATAATGTTTAGAGCTTAATTAGAATTAATATTAGAATTAATATTAGAATTAATAAATAAAAAATATAATAATAAATACAATTTATTTTTAAGAAATATTCATTCATAATTAATCACTGATGACAACAACAGTGAAGTTATATAATAAATAATATTCACACACACACAGACACAGACACACATACACACACACAGACAGACACACATACACACACACACACACACACACACACATACACACACACACATACACACACACAGAGACAGACACACACACACACACACAGAGACAGACACAGACACACACACAGAGACAGACACACACACACGCACGCCCCCACAGCATCCCCTGAGAGAGTGAGACCTCCTGTCCCCAGAGAGAGTGAGACCTCCTGTCCCCAGAGAGAGTGAGACCTCCTGTCCCCTGAGAGAGTGAGACCTCCTGTCCCCAGAGAGAGTGAGACCTCCTGTCCCCTGAGAGAGTGAGACCTCTTGTTTTCCCAGAGGATCTTTGGTTACCAGATAACTTCCTGTCCTCCTCTCGTCTCTTCCTCTCAGTTCCACCATGATGAAGTCCGGGATCAGGTCTCTGAGACCAGCTGCTGCTTTGCTCTGCACACCTGCACCTGCATCTCAGGTGAGTCCACAACCAGGACCAGAACCACAATCATAAGCAGGACCAGGTCTCTGCTGCTTTCTACAGACCTTAGCTAACCTGTTGATAATGATGATGTTGTGTTATGTTATGTTGTGTTATGTTATGTTGTGTAGTGTTGTGTTATGTTGTGTAGTGTAGTGTTGTGTTGAGTAGTGTAGTGTTATGTTGTGTTATGTTGTGTAGATGTTGTGTTATGTTGTGTAGAGTTGTGTAGTGTAGAGTTGTGTTGTGTAGAGTTGTGTTGTGTAGTGTTCTCAGGGATAATAAAGTTGGGTTGAATGAACCAGAGAGTTATCAGCTGATCTGGACTCTAACCTCCGAGAGAGGAAGGTCCAGTTCACCATTAACCAGACCCCCCCCCCCCGGCCCCCTTGCAGCCCTGTGTGCGTCTCTCTACCGGCCCCCCCCAGGATCCCAGAACCTTCTATGAGTTCCGGACCTACAGCGTCCGCCCCCACCTGGGCCCCGCTTTCCTGCAGCTGACCAATCAGAAGATCCACCTGCGCACCGCACACTCGCAGCTGATTGGCTACTGGAGCGTGGAGTACGGAGGCCTGAACCAAGTCTTCCACATCTGGAAGTACGGTGGGTCTTCTTCTTCTTCTTCTTCTTCTTCTTCTTCTTCTTCTTCTTCCGCGTGGCTGACCCGTCTCTCTCTCTCTCTCTCTCTCTCTCTCTCTCTCTCTCTCTCTCTCTCTCTCTCTCTCTCTCTCTCCACCCCTCCCCCCCGCTCTCTCTCTTCTTCAGACAGTTATTGTGAGCGGGCAGCTGTGCGGGCAGCCCTGTCTCAGGACCCCTCCTGGATGTCGGACTACATCTCCATGGCGATGCCCATGTTGTCGTCCCAGGAGAACGAGGTCACCTACCTGGTTCCCTGGAGTCAGCTGAGAGCGCCGCCGCGGTCCGGAGGTCAGGACACACACCTGGATACACACACCTGGATACACACATACACACATACACATACACACATACATACGCGCCCTGAACAGTGATTGGACGCTGACCGCAGGTGTGTTCCAGGTGTGTACGAGCTCGTCTCCTACCTGATGCGTCCCGGCGGTCCGGCTGTCTGGGGCGACGCCTTTCAGGCCGCCGTCACCTCCCATGATGCACCTGGGTACGGCAAGCTGGTGGGAGCCTTTCACAGCGAGTTCGGCCTGTTGAACAGAGGTACACTGTAAAAAATACACTGTTAAAAACGGGTACACTGTAAAAAATACACTGTTAAACAGGTACACTGTAAAAAATACACAGTTAAACAGGTACACTGTAAAAAATACACAGTTAAACAGGTACACTGTAAAAAATACACTGTTAAACAGGTACACTGTAAAAAATACACTGTTAAAAACGGGTACACTGTAAAAAATACACAGTTAAACAGGTACACTGTAAAAAATACACAGTTAAACAGGTACACTGTAAAAAATACACTGTAAAAAATACACTGTTAAAAACAGGTACACTGTAAAAAATACACTGTTAAAAACCAGCAAAAAAAAGTGTGTGTGTGTGTGTGTGTGTGTGTGTGTGTGTGTGTGTGTCATAGTTCACGTCCTCTGGTGGTTTGAGAGTCCTGATCAACGAGCTGAACTTCGACATAAAGCTCATCAGGACGCCAGAGTGGTCGCTGCAGGTCAGACTCCGCCCCCAGACGTGACATCACACACCACATGTGACATCATTTATGTACGTGAATATGAATCAGCACTAACCTTCCCCCCTCTCCTCCCCCTCTCTCCCTCTCCCCCCTCCCTCTCCCTCTCCTCTTCTCCCCCCTCCCTTTTTCCCCCCCAGTCAGAAACAGCGTCCTCCATCTGGTTTCTCAGGAGAATAAACTCATGTTTCCGTGTGCCTTCTCTCCGCTGAACTGACTTCCTGTTGTCACACCTGGGTCTCCACGGCAACAGAGACTGTCCTGTTGGCCAATCAGAGCTCAGCGTTATCTCCAGCTGTTACATCAATAATCTGTATCTGTAATAAAGATGTGAATAACAATCTCTTACTGTCTAATCTTTAATAATACTTCCACTACATGTTCCTGATACTTTTACTGTAACAGTATTACTACAGTATTAGTACTTGTACTGCAGTAATCTGAGTACTTCTTCCACTGCAGGACATTAACTTAATAGCGATACTTACACCTCATTTTTGGATTTAATGGTAATAAACCTGATTCATAAAACACTGTACTTCCTTTATTAAGATGTGAGAGTGGTCTGTCTGTCTCTGTCTCTCTCTGGAGGACATGTCTTTATATGCCGTTGGCATCAGTGGACATGGAGGACACGCCCCCCCCATTTCATATTGTTTTTTTTCCATTTTAATTTTTATTCAAAACCATAACGGCTACAAACAAGCCACAGATAGTAAGAACATGGCTATACCTTTCAAAATAAAAGCCTCATATGAAAGTACCAGAGTAAGAGCCTGTTGATCATGTTACTGACAGCTTTCCATTAGACTGGATCCACTGTTGCATCCTGGGACTTCACACACTTTTCACAATAAAAGTCATTTTATAACAAATAAAAACGACAGCAGACTCGCGGATTTGTTTCTTTTATTATGAAGGAGGGTAACAGCATCAGACTGATGACACGTGTGATGACTCATCGATCAGCTGATCAGCTGTTCAATACTGCAGTGAACTTCAGAGGTATCAAATACAACAAATCCCTGTTTTTCAGCATCTTTTCTTAAAAAAACTAGAAAATCATCAGTCTTCTTTGATTGGTCGGCTGTTAGAACACTGCAGGAAATAGGAATGCCCCGCCAAAATAAAACACTACACATATAAATACAACTGACAATAAAAACGGAATCACATGATTTTCTTTGTGCAGTCGAGCCGTTTGAAATGATTTGCTGACCGGACGCCGGCGCTGGAAAAGTACTCAGATTACTCCAGGAACAGCAGTAATAATACTCGCTTACAGGAAAAACTACAATATTTCTCTCTGAAATGTAGCGAAGTAGAAAATACTCAAGTAAAGTACAAATACCTAAACATCTGGACTGGACTACATGTACTCAGTTACTTTCCAGCTGTGTGTGTGTGTGTGTCAGTGTGCCTGCGTGTGTGTGTGTCTCTGGAGTAAATGTACTTAGTTACATTCCAGCGCTGACTTACAGGTTCATTGAAGGCAAAAATCACAGAAGAAGAAGAAGAAGAAGGCGTCAACAGGAAGTCTGACAGCCGCTATTCAAGTGTTGTTAAAACGCGCGGCGGCGCCGCAGGTGCACGCTTGCATTGACTGGCATGAGGCGGCAGGTTGCTCCGCCCACAGGACTCAGCTGTGACATCACAGCCGTGTCACATGACGCTCTCCCCTAGAGCGCAGGCGCGCCGTCGGCTCCGTGGCCGCCGCTCAGCACGCCGACCTCGATGGCGACGTCTCGCCGTCTCACCGAGTCTTTGGAGTGATAGTCGTCACTCTGGTCCTTCGCAAAGTTCACAAACACCTGGAAACACACAGAGAAACAACAACGGCAACGTTTATTAAGAAAAGTAGTGATTATTTACATGGAGTCTGGTGGAGATATGCTGCTCTATACACACTAAAAGTAGTGATTATTAACATGGAGTCT
>JABXJD010000718.1:60000-105000 GCA_013375575.1 Percina caprodes
GGTTGGTGGAGGAGACGTAGGCTTTCTGCTGGAAACAGATGAAGATGACGATGACCAGCGTTGCCGGGACGACGTAGTTACACTGCAGAGACAAGTACGGGAGGCCGTTAGGGTCAAAACACGTAGTTACACTGGTTGCTCACACACAATGTTTGGGACACTTTATTAAAATATTTCAAGGTTTTTCTTGTAAAATTCAAATTATTTTGAATTTTCCAACTTTTCAGAAGAGATTTTTTTGTCTTAGAATATTCAGACTGTTTTCTTTCAAAATAATCAAATTTTTTCATGTAATTTCTCAACTTCTTTCTTAAATATTCCACACTGAAACTGTCAGGGTGCGCTTGTTTTGTGTCTCACCATGTCCCAGATGAAGTTACACTCACACACAGACCCTCTAAGGGTGCGCTTGTTTTGTGTCTCACCATGTCCCAGATGAAGTTACACTCACACACAGACCCTCTAAGGGTGCGCTTGTTTTGTGTCTCACCATGTCCCAGATGAAGTTGGCCACCCAGTAGAGCAGCGGCTGCACGCCGCTGATGAAGTGCATGTGTTTGGCTTTGCTGACTCGCTCCTGAATGAGGAAGACCACGAAGCTGGCGGGGACGAAGGACATGGCGAAGATCACACAGATGGACACCAGGACATCCACGGAGGTTGTTACCCTGAAGACAGTCAGGAGGTGGAGTCAGACACAGAGAGGTGGCTTGTTTTGGTGCATTTGAAGGGATTCAGCTGGGTGGGGGGAATCAGTCCAGTATATCTACCCTGCAGCTGTACCCCTCTACTCCCTGTGTAGTCTTCTCTGTGTAGTACCCCCTGTGTACTGTGTAGTACTGTGTGTAGTACTGTGCAGTACTCACAGAGCGACCTGGGACAGCTGCTCCTTGGTGAGGTTCAGCGGGTGGTTGAAGGCCCTGATGCCGTAGCGGGCGGCGTCGGCGCCCGGCGGCAGGTTGGAGCGCAGGATCCCGTTGTTCATCACGTTGATGAAGGCGCCGATGCTGTGCCAGCCTTTGTTATTGAACCAGATCTGGGGACGCGATGTCACACAGCATGAGGTCATACACAGATGCTGACAAACAGGGTCACGGTCTTCCTGTTGACCGGACAACGCATGCAAATTTAAAATTCAAACTTCTTTTTAACATTTTGGTCGGCTTTTCGACATTTGTGTCGCTTTTTCCGATGTTTTTCACAATTCTTTTAATGTTGTGTCCAACAGGGGGCAGTGGTGGCCTAAAGGGTAAAGAGACGAGCTTGTGACCGGTCCCCCCCCCTTTCCGCTAAAGCCCAAACGGACTCTAAGCCCCTGAATGCGTGAGCAGTGATTGACATGCAGTTAGATAAGGTCCGTTTCAACAAATGTGACAGAAAGTTAGTTTTCTAAGTCTTACGTACTGCACCTTTAAGTTCTGACCATATATTTGAATGGAACCATCCATGTTAGTTGTTTTGATAATTTGGTTGACAGAAAATAAAAATTTTAGATATAGAACCTCTTTGAAAATGGGTTAATTAATAGTTTTTGTTTGTATTTTGCTACTCTGTCTTGGTTATGAAAGGATGTATTATTATTATTGTTAATTTTATATTGTTTTTCTCTCTATTTTTATACCTTTTTTGTAAAGCGAAAATGAAATTTCTATTTCCTTGTGGGAGTTGTCCCAAAAAGATCAATAAAGAAAAGTCTAAGTCTCTTTTTCATTTAGACTGATAACTTTAGGATTATCCCTGATGATGTTCTCCCTCTACGACAGCTTTGGATGTTTTCTTGTGTTAGAAATCTGTGTTTTCCCGGAGCATTTAAACTCATCACAGCGTTTTACCTTGACGTTGTTCTTCGTGTCCAAACCGTTAATGAAACCGGACAAACTGTCGAGGAATCGATCTGCAGCCGCGCCCTGAAACACACAGACAACCTCAGCTTAGTATCTCATTCAGTCAGATGATCAGCATCATTTAGCGTGTATAGAGCAGCATATCTCCACCAGACTCCATGAGATATGCTGCTCTATACACGCTAAAAGTAGTGATTATTTACATGGAGTCTGGTGGAGATATGCTGCTCTATACACGCTAAAAGTAGTGATTATTTACATGGAGTCTGGTGGAGATATGCTGCTCTATACACGCTAAAAGTAGTGATTATTTACATGCAGTCTGGTGGAGATATGCTGCTCTACACACGCTAAAAGTAGTGATTATTTACATGGAGTCTGGTGGAGATATGCTGCTCTATACACACTAAAAGTAGTGATTATTTACATGGAGTCTGGTGGAGATATGCTGCTCTATACACGCTAAAAGTAGTGATTATTTACATGGAGTCTGGTGGAGATATGCTGCTCTATACACACTAAAAGTAGTGATTATTTCCATGGAGTCTGGTGGAGATATGCTGCTCTATACATGCTAACAGTGAATAAAGTCTCACCTTTTGTAACTCGAAGATCTTTCTAATTCGCTCGATAGCGTCGACCTCATTGGCCGGTGGGAGGACCTGAGTGCTCCTGGCGCCCAATGAGAACCCTCCGTACCTGCAGAAAGAAAAAAACAGATTAACACGTGATGCACAGGAAACAGTTTGATTTCAAAATAAAAGCAGAAGAAAATAATTAAGAAGACTGACCTGAATTCATTCACCCAAACTTTGTTCTTCAAACTGTGAATGACACAAACGGTTAGTACCCGAGTATTACTGAGTATTTCTGTCTGTACTTCTGTGTATGTCTGCATATTAACTGTGTGTACTTCTGTGTATGTCTGCGTATTAAGTGTGTACTTGTGTGTATTAACTGTGTACTTGTGTGTATGTGTGTGTATTAAGTGTGTATGTGTGTGTACTTGGGGGTGTGTGTATGTGTGTGTACATGTATTGCAGTACTACCTCTTGCCGATGATGTCAGCGTACGTGTTTGTACTTGTACTGCAGTACTACCTCTTGCCATGATGTCAGCGTACGTGTGTGTACTTGTACTGCAGTATTACCTCTTGTGTGTGTACTTGTACTGCACTACTACCTCTTGCCGATGATGTCAGCGTACGTGTGTGTACTTGTACTGCAGTACTACCTCTTGCCGATGATGTCAGCGTATATGTGTACTTGTACTGCAGTAGAACCTCTTGCCGATGATGTCAGCGTACGTGTGTGTACTTGTACTGCAGTACTACCTCTTGCCGATGATGTCAGCGTATATGTGTACTTGTACTGCAGTAGAACCTCTTGCCGATGATGTCAGCGTACGTGTGTGTACTAGTACTGCAGTACTACCTCTTGCCGATGATGTCAGCGTAGGTCTTCACCAGGTAGTCGGAGACATTTCTCCCCGTCAGGTTCTGGAGAGAGTCGGTGGCGCTCAGCTTCATCTGGACAAATATTACTTCATATTAATACTTTATATTAATATATTAAATATTACTTTATATTAATGTACAGAATATATGACATTAAATCTCTCAGAGAAGGTATATTATATATATATATATATATATATATATATATATATATATATATATATATATATGCACCTCTGGCGGGGGCAGCCCCCCGGCGCCGGGGGGGCAGTCCGGCAGCATCTTCTTCTTGCCGTCGCAGCTGCAGACGCACGCCGGGGACGGGTCGTCCATCGTCCAGTTGGACGCGCTGAACAGCTGCGTGATGCCTTCAGGGACCTCGGGAGTCCTCCAGTCGTCATCGCCCATCGTACACGGAGCCTCTCTGGGGACGCACAGGGAGGCAGTACGGGGAAGTTACATTACATATATAGACCAATTATTAAATATACATTCTTAGATTAATTATTAAATATATATTCTTAGATTCATTGTTAAATATATATTCTTAGATTCATTGTTAAATATATATTCTTAGATTCATTATTAAATATATATTCTTAGATTCATTATTAAATATATATCTTACGGGATGGGGTGTCCGTCCATGCAGCGAGTCCCAAAGCCGGGCGCGTCCAGCAGAGCAGAGAGTAACTTCTCCATGTTGGAGTCTCCAGGAGCATCATCACTAACACACACACACACACACACACACACACACACACATGCACACACACACGCACACACACACACACACACACACACACACACACACACACACACACACACACACACACACACACACACAGAGATATCCACATGCACACACACACCCACACCCACACACACACATTAATTAGCGACAGTTTGAGCCTGTTGTGTACGTGATGAAGGTGGTTGTCGGGGAGAGGTACCTGATGAAGGTGGTTTTGGGGGACAGGTGGTTTTGGGGGACAGGTGGTTTTTGGGACAGGTACCTGATGAAGGTGGTTTTGGGGGACAGGTGGTTTTGGGGGACAGGTGGTTTTGGGGGACAGGTGGTTTTTGGGACAGGTACCTGATGAAGGTGGTTTTGGGGGACAGGTGGTTTTGGGGGACAGGTGGTTTTTGGGACAGGTACCTGATGAAGGTTGTTTTGGGGTACAGGTGGTTTTGGGGCCCAGTACCTGATGAAGGTGGTTTTGGGGGACAGGTGGTTTTGGGGACCGGTACCTGAAGAAGGTGACCTGGTCTTCGTACATCCAGGGCTGCAGCTCCAGACTCGGGTACTTCCCAAACGGAGGGACGATGACACTGAAGACCAGCGCAATGCAGACAAACACAGCAGGGAGGACAATCTACACACACACACACACACAAGAAACTTATATACTGTACATACATATATACACACACACATTATATCTATCTATCTATCTATCTA
Organism: Percina caprodes; assembly: GCA_013375575.1. Classification (NCBI taxonomy): domain Eukaryota; kingdom Metazoa; phylum Chordata; class Actinopteri; order Perciformes; family Percidae; genus Percina; species Percina caprodes. Next base: position 64,763 of record JABXJD010000718.1, read on the forward strand.
TCTATCTATCTATCTATCTATCTATCTATCTATCTATCTATCTATCTATCTATCAGTCCAACACTGCATATGAAGATGTGAGCGTACCTGAGCGAAGAAGCCCTTGCGGGAGCGGCGAGCGTTGAGGAAGCGTTTCCACATCAGAGCCACGAACTGCTGCTTCTTCAGGCTCCACCCCTTCACCTGATAGGAGCCCCGCCCCCCCGAGGAGCTGAGCCAGTCCGTCTCCCGGCTCTCTGACGGGTCACAGCCAGGCCACGGGTTACAGACCATCATGCTAACATCATGCTAACGTTATGCCAACATCATGCTAACGTTATGCAAACAACATGCCAACATTATGCCAAAATTTTGCTAACGTAATGCTAATGTTATGCTAACATCATGCTAACATTACGCTAACATCATAACCTCTGTGTGTCTCATAAGCCGGGCTGGGTACCCAGTGAGCCAATCAGCACGCAGCATGCTTCTACCCAGATGTAATGATGTCTGATTGGCTGAGGAGCGTCCTACCAGGGTCGCCGTCTGACTCGTTGCAGTCGTCCTCCGTTAGTGGTCTCAGACAACTCTGATGGTCCCCCCCACCGCCGAACGCATGAGTCCTCCTCCGCCGCCTCGGGACAGGGAGGGTCCCGTCTACACACACACACACACACACACACACACACACACACACACACACACACATACATAGAATCTTTAAAACACATCAGGACGAAGTGAAGACTGTTGGACTCTTATTTTGGCGGTCAGAGATTGACTCTTATTTTGGAGGTCCTCACCTGAGGGTACTTCGGTGTCGACTCCGTTATCTTCGGCCACTTTCAGGAAAATCTGGAAAACAAAAATTAGAACAATTAGATTAAAATATTAATATTTTATTATTATTCACTCAAAATATTCAAATATTTCTAAAACATCCCTAGTTTCCCTTGAGAGGTGTGGTGCCTGCCCCCCCCCTCCCACACACACATAACCCCCCCACCCCCCCCACCTCTTCCAGCGTGGTGTCTGAGACACCGTAGCTGGAGATGTTGAGCTCCGGCAGCCTCTGGTCCAGGTCCCGGAACAGGGACACAAAGGCCCCGTCCTTGGCGGCGGAGTACGGCAGGACGTAGGTCAGCTCGTGTCCCAGGTCCTCCATCAGCCGGGCCGCCGGGACGTGACCCAGGATCACCCCCGAGACCAGGGCCACGTCAGGGGGCGGCGCACGCCGGTACGCTCTCTACAGACGGAGACAGAAACAGAGTCCACGTTCAAAAACTGTGTGTGTGTGTGTGTGTTTGTGTGTGTGTGTGTGTGTCTGAAGGCGAATAAATCAAGCGCTCCATCTCACCTACGGCAGTTGCTTCACTTTCATGTTCGCTGCCGAGTCCGGCGTCGCTGCTGCTGACCGAGGCGCACTCCTCCTCCTGAAACACACACACACACACACACACACACACACACACACACACACACACACACACACACACACACACACACACACACACACACACACACACACACACACACACACACACACACACACACACACAATCCAGTCCTGATCTAGTCTCACAAGATTACAATCATTTCACTGGAGTTACTGTTGAGTCATCAATACCGAATTCAATCTAATTGGACGGGTGCATTTGACGCATGCGTTGTGTTGCGTTGCGTTGTGTTGCGTTGCGTTGCGTTGCGTTGAGTTGCGTTGTGTTGCGTTGTAGTGTGGTGTGTTGTGGAGTGCGTGCGTGCGTGCACCTTCTTGCTGAAGGACTCGGTGCTGCAGGAGTTCCTGCAGGAGCTCAGCGATGCTTCCGGCTCCTTCTTCACCAGCGTCAGGTAGTAGCCCGTCCCCAGCTGCGTCTTCAGGAACAGAGACGAGCCCACGCAGCACAGCCTCCCGTGGGAGATGATGGCGATGCGGTCGCCCAAGATGTCCGCCTCGTCCATATGGTGCGTTGACAGGATGATGGTACGCCCTGACAGGAAACAGGAAGTTACAGTTACAACAGAAGGGAGAGAGGGAGTTGTAGTTCCCGTCCCGTGCTCCCCTGTCCCGTCTCACCGGGCCGGTACTTCAGCAGCAGGTCCCAGATTCCTCGCCGGGCGTACGGGTCGACTCCGGCCGTGGGTTCGTCCAGGATGACGACCTTGGAGCCCGCGACGAAGGCGAGCGCCACGGAGAGCTTCCTCTGCATGCCCCCGGACAGCGTGTTGGCGCGGGCGCGGCGCTTGTGCGGCAGCCCGGTGTCCTGCAGGATCTGCTCCACCTCGGCCTGCACCTGCTGCTCCGGCAGGCCCTTGAGCCGGCCGTAGAACCAGATGTGCTCCTCCACCGTCAGCCTGTAACCATGACAACACATTCCTCCACAGTCAGCCTGCAGCGACACCCCATAATATCACATCACAGTTACCATGACAACAGTAGTGTGTCCCTGTGTGTAGTGTGTGTCCCTGTGTGTGGTGTGTGTCCCTGTGTGTGGTGTGTGTCCCTGTGTGTGTCCCTGTGTGTGATGTGTGTTCCTGTGTGTCCCTGTGTGTAGTGTGTGTCCCTGTGTGTCCCTGTGTGTGTCCCTGTGTGTGATGTGTGTTCCTGTGTGTCCCTGTGTGTAGTGTGTGTCCCTGTGTGTCCCTGTGTGTGGTGTGTGTCCCTGTGTGTCCCTGTGTGTAGTGTGTGTCCCTGTGTGTGGTGTGTGTAGTGTGTGTAGTGTGTGTCCCTGTGTGTCCCTGTGTGTTCCTGTGTGTCGTGTGTGTCCCTGTGTGTGGTGTGTGTAGTGTGTGTCCCTGTGTGTAGTGTGTCCCCCTGTGTGTAGTGTGTGTCCCTGTGTGTGGTGTGTGTAGTGTGTGTCCCTGTGTGTAGTGTGTCCCCCTGTGTGTAGTGTGTGTAGTGTGTGTGGTGTGTGTGTCTGTGTGTCCTTGTGTGTAGTGTGTGTCCCTGTGTGTGGTGTGTGTCCCTGTGTGTGGTGTGTGTCCCTGTGTGTGGTGTGTGTGTCCCTGTGTGTAGTGTGTGTCCCTGTGTGTCCCTGTGTGTAGTGTGTGTCCCTGTGTGTGGTGTGTGTAGTGTGTGTCCCTGTGTGTGGTGTGTGTCCCTGTGTGTGGTGTGTGTCCCTGTGTGTAGTGTGTGTCCCTGTGTGTCCCGGTGTGTCGTGTGTGTCCCTGTGTGTGGTGTGTGTAGTGTGTGTAGTGTGTGTCCCTGTGTGTGGTGTGTGTCCCTGTGTGTCCCTGTGTGTTCCTGTGTGTCCCTGTGTGTCGTGTGTGTCCCTGTGTGTCGTGTGTGTAGTGTGTGTCCCTGTGTGTAGTGTGTGTCCCTGTGTGTAGTGTGTGTCCCTGTGTGTAGTGTGTGTGGTGTGTGTCCCTGTGTGTCCTGGTGTGTAGTGTGTGTCCCTGTGTGTGTGGTGTGTGTCCCTGTGTGTAGTGTGTGTCCCTGTGTGTCCTTGTGTGTGGTGTGTGTCCCTATGTCCCCCTGTGTGGGACTCACATGCTGAAGAGGACGTTGTGTTGGGGACAGACACCCAGACTCTGTCTGATAGTGCTCAGCTCCGTCCGGATGTCTCGGCCCAGGATGTAGGCGGTGCCAGAGGTGGGGGGGAAGAGCCCCGTCAGGATGGACCTGCAGGGACAACATGTCTCAGTGTCTCTGTCTCAGTGTCTGTCTCTGTCCCGGCCCTAGTGTCTGTCTCTGTCCTAATGTCTGTCTCTGTCCCGGCCCTAGTGTCTGTCTCTGTCCCAGCCCTAGTGTCCGTCCCTGTGCTAATGTCTGTCTCTGTCCCAGCCCTAGTGCATATCCCTGTCCTTGGTACTCACATTCCCTAGTATCTGTCTCTGTCCTAGTGTTTGTCCCAGCTCTAGGGTCTGTCCCTGTCCTAATGTCTGTCTCTGTCCCAGGCCTAGTGTCTGTCTCTGTCCTAGCCCTAGTATCTGTCTCTGTACTAGTGTCTGTCCCAGTCCTTGTGTCTGTCCCAGCCCTAGTGTCTGTCCCTGTGACTCACATGGTGGTTGTCTTCCCGGCCCCGTTGTGTCCCAGGAAGGACGTGATCTGTCCCTCGTAGAAGCCGAGCGTGAGTCCGTCTACCGCCAGCTTCTTCCCGTGGCGGTAGACCTTGACCAGGTCCTCGATGTAGACCCCGGGAGCCAGGTGGGACGGCTCCTCCTCCATGCACACCGCTGCAGACACAGGAAGACGCACCTTCACAATAAGAGTCTTACAGGTCAGGGCTCACTTTCAAAATAAGAGTCTCATAGGCCAGTGCTCACTTTCACAATAAGAGTCTTATAGGCCAGTGCTCACTTTCACAATAAGAGTCTTACAGGTCAGGGCTCACTTTCACAATAAGAGTCTTACAGGTCAGGGCTCACTTTCACAATAAGAGTCTTACAGGTCAGGGCTCACTTTCACAATAAGTTACACTTGATATAAGAAATAAAGACGTTTTGTATGAGAAACAATGAATAAAAAAGCAGATGAACGCTACAAATTAAGCCAGAAACCAAACATTATTATTATTATTATTATTATTATCATCATTATTATTATTATTATAATAATTACTACTAACCACTGCAGACACACACAGGAAGACGCACACTTTCACAATAAGCGTCTTACAAGTCAGTCAGACAGCTGGTGTGTGTGTGTCTGTGTGTGTGTCTGTGTGTTTGTGTGTCTGTGCGTGTGTCTCTGTGCATTTGTCTCTGTGCGTGTGTCTCTGTGTGTGTCTCTCACCTTGTGGGTTGCGTCTCCGTGTCAGAGGGACACTGTTGGACTTTCCCTCCTTTTCTCCAAACCAGTAGGACTTACTGAGGGGAAAGTACCAAGGCCGAGGGATCCCGTACTGACCTGACATACACACACACACACACACACACACACACACACACACACACACACACACACACACACACACACACACACACACACACACACACACAATCTGTGTCAACGTTTGACGGGCTGCAGCTGAAACTTCATTCCTTCTCAACCTGGACCCTATTCTTCCAAAAATGTGGTTAGATCCCTCCAGAGATAGACCTTTTAGTTAAAGAGGAAGATCCTTTTAGGTTAACATGAAACAGAAATCACCATCACCAAACCCACCAGACTCCATGTAAATAATCACTACTTTTAGTGTGTGTAGAGCAGCATATCTCCACCAGACTCCATGTAAATAATCACTACTTTTAGTGTGTGTAGAGCAGCATATCTCCACCAGACTCCATGTAAACAATCAAAATTACCCTTTGTGTGTGTGTGTGTGTGTGTGTGTGTGTGTGTGTGTGTGTGTGTGTGTGTGTGTGTCTCACCTGGGAACACGGCCTCGATGTACCAGGTGAGGACTCCGTAGAGGAAGGCGTCGACGTACATCATGATGATGGCGGTGCGGAGGCTGAAGTCGTCCTGCTCCAGAGGACTGGACACCAGGTTCTTCCACTGGATACCCACCCCCTGCTCCTCGAACAGGGCGAAGTACTCGCAGCCGAACCCGAACGCCACAGGGGACAGGAAGCTCTGCTCACACACAGACAGACAGACAGACAGACAGACAGACAGACAGACAGACAGACAGACAGACAGTTAGTTAGTTACTGGACAGAGTTAGACGTGTGTGAGTGTCTGTGTGAGTGTCTGTGTGTGAGACTCACGGCGACGACTTTGCCCCCAAAGCCAATGTGGTCCTCCCAGGCGACGCAGAGCACGTAGGGCAGGTAGAGCGTGAAGTAGATGATGCCGCCGCAGGCGGCCGCCAGGTTGGAGCGGGCGAACGCCGTGCTGAGCAGGAAGCATTGCATGATGGTTACCACGGCGAAGGACCCCAGGAAGAGGAAGACCACGCCGGGGTCACTGTAGGGCAGCAGGTTACCCATCTGCACCAAAACACACAGAATCGCATTAGCCTCATGTTGCCCAACATAAGGAGCCTGTGTGTGATTGGCTCCTGTACGAGAGTGTGTGTGATTGGCTCCTGTACAAGAGTGTGTGTGATTGGCTCCTGTACGAGAGTGTGTGTGATTGGCTCCTGTACGAGAGTGTGTGTGATTGGCTCCTGTACGAGAGTGTGTGTGATTGGCTCCTGTACGAGAGTGTGTGTGATTGGCTCCTGTGCGAGAGTGTGTGTGATTGGCTCCTGTGCGAGAGTGTGTGTTAGTGGCTCCTGTGCGAGAGTGTGTGTGATTGGCTCCTGTGCGAGAGTGTGTGTGATTGGCTCCTGTGCGAGAGTGTGTGTGACTGGCTCCTGTACGAGAGTGTGTGTGATTGGCTCCTGTGTGAGAGTGTGTGTGACTGGCTCCTGTACGAGAGTGTGTGTGATTGGCACCTGTGCGAGAGTGTGTGTGATTGGCTCCTGTGCGAGAGTGTGTGTGATTGGCTCCTGTGTGAGAGTGTGTGTGACTGGCTCCTGTACGAGAGTGTGTGTGATTGGCTCCTGTGTGAGAGTGTGTGTGACTGGCTCCTGTACGAGAGTGTGTGTGACTGGCTCCTGTGTGAGAGTGTGTGTGATTGGCTCCTGTGTGAGAGTGTGTGTGACTGGCTCCTGTGTGAGAGTGTGTGTGATTGGCTCCTGTGTGAGAGTGCGTGTGATTGGCTCCTGTGCGAGAGTGTGTGTGACTGGCTCCTGTACGAGAGTGTGTGTGACTGGCTCCTGTGTGAGAGTGTGTGTGATTGGCTCCTGTGCGAGAGTGTGTGTGATTGGCTCCTGTGTGAGAGTGTGTGTGACTGGCTCCTGTGTGAGAGTGTGTGTTATTGGCTCCTGTACGAGAGTGCGTGTGATTGGCCGAGACCTTGAGCAGCAGCACCAGCAGCCCGGCGCTGGCCAGCAGGGGGACCAGGCTGCTGAGGAACCAGCTGAACCACAGCACCCCGTTGTCCAGGCCCATGATCCTCATGGTCTCCTTCAGCCGCGCCTCCTTCTCGTACACCACGCCCTTCAGGATCATGGCCACCGAGTACATCCAGGCCAGCGTCATGAACAGAGGCATGGAGCGGCTCATCACACGCAGGAAGCTACACACACACACACACACACAGATATATATATATATATATATATATATATATATATATATATATATATATATATTAGACATAGTATAGTATATAGTATAATAGACATAGTATATATAGTGTAGTATATATATTAGTATATAGTATAGTAGACATAGTATAGTATCTATAGTGTAGTATATATAGTATAGTATATAGTATAGTAGACATAGTATAGTATATATAGTAGACATAGTGTAGAATATAGTATAGTATATATAGTAGACAGTGTAGAATATAGTATATATAGTAGACAGTGCAGTTATTGTATAGTATATATAGTGTAGTATATAGTATATATAGTAGACAGTGTAGTATATAGTATAGTATATATAGTGTAGGACATAGTATATATAGTAGACATAGTGTAGTATATATTATAGTATATATAGTGTAGGACATAGTATATATAGTAGACATAGTGTAGTATATAGTATAGTATATATAGTGTAGGACATAGGATATATAGTAGACATAGTACACGATGCATGGCGAGTGAGAGGACGGGGACGTACATGTCGTCCACGTAGCAGGGGTAGGGCATCTGCTGGATGTACACGCCCGTCTTCTCCTTGGTGCCCGTCATGGCCCTGATGATGCCTTGCTCGATAACGTCCTGCAGGTACGTGAACCCGCCCCAGATGTACCGCATGTCCTCAAAGGGGTCGGCCCGGGGACCGGGGTCCCAGTACCTGGGGGGACAACACAGTGTGTCACCTTCAAAACATTTAAAGGGACAGTACATCTTCTGATGGAGCCAGACTCCATGTAAACAATCAGGACTTCATCATCGTAACACACACTTCATCCAAAGTGTGTGTGTGTGTCTGTCTGTCTGTGTGTGTGTCTGTGTATATGTGTGTGTGTGTGTCTGTGTAAATATGTGTGTGTGTGTGTGTCTGTGTGTGTCTGTGTGTGTGTGTGTGTCTCTGTATGTGTGTGTGTGCCTGTGTGTGTGTGTGTGCATGTCTCTGTCTGTGTGTGTGTGTGTGTGTTTTTGTGTGTGTGTCTCTGTCTCTGTGTGCGTGTGTGTGTTTTGTGTGTGTATGTGTGTGCGTACGCGTCTTTGATCTTGTTGGTCCTCTCCACGTTGTCGATGTCCATGCGGATCTTGTAGCTGAGCTGGCTCGGCAGCTCGGTGCCATTGGGGTCCAGGTCCAGGAACACGACGCCGGCCCAGAACCTCCGGTCCTCCAGCAGCACCATGGACCGGTTCACCAGCCGCTCCTCGCTAGAGACCGGCTCCAGCTTGTCCAGGTTAACACACTGACACACACACACACACACACACACACACACACACACACACAGACATACAGACACACACACACACACACACACACACACACACACACACAGAGAGACAGACACACACAGACACACACACACAGACACACACACACAGAGAGACAGACACACACACACACACACACACACACACACACACACACAGAGAGACAGACACACACAATCACACACACACACACACAGAGACAGACACACACAATCACACAGACAGACAGACACACACACGCACACAATCAGACAGACAGACAGACAGACACACATTTTATTTTATTATTAATATCTGGAGGATATTAATATAATAACATGATGAACAGTACTTTTAGCATCGTAACACACACTTCCTTCAGAGTGGACAGGAACCCACGTTACTGATGTACCTGTAGAGATATGTTACTGATGTACATGTAGAGATATGTTACTGATGTACACGTGAAGATATGTTACTGATGTACACGTGGAGATATGTTACTGATGTACATGTAGAGATATGTTACTGATGTACATGTAGAGATATGTTACTGATGTACACGTGAAGATATGTTACTGATGTACACGTGGAGATATGTTACTGATGTACGCGTAGAGATATGTTACTGATGTACCTGTAGAGATATGTTACTGATGTACCTGTAGAGATATGTTACTGATGTACACGTGAAGATATGTTACTGATGTACACGTGGAGATATGTTACTGATGTACGCGTAGAGATATGTTACTGATGTACCTGTAGAGATATGTTACTGATGTACATGTAGAGATATGTTACTGATGTACACGTGGAGATATGTTACTGATGTACATGTAGAGATATGTTACTGATGTACACGTGGAGATATGTTACTGATGTACATGTAGAGATATGTTACTGATGTACACGTGGAGAATTGTTACTGATGTACATGTAGAAATATGTTACTGATGTACACGTAGAGATATGTTACTGATGTACATGTAGAGATATGTTACTGATGTACACGTGGAGATATGTTACTGATGTACATGTAGAGATATGTTACTGATGTACACGTGGAGATATGTTACTGATGTACATGTAGAAATATGTTACTGATGTACACGTAGAGATATGTTACTGATGTACATGTAGAGATATGTTACTGATGTACACGTAGAGATATGTTACTGATGTACATGTAGAGATATGTTACTGATGTACACGTGGAGATATGTTACTGATGTACATGTAGAGATATGTTACTGATGTACACGTGGAGATATGTTACTGATGTACACGTAGAGATATGTTACTGATGTACACGTGGAGATATGTTACTGATGTACATGTAGAGATATGTTACTGATGTACACGTGGAGATATGTTACTGATGTACATGTGGAGATATGTTACCGATGTACACGTGGAGATATGTTACTGATGTACATGTAGAGATATGTTACTGATGTACACGTAGAGATATGTTACTGATGTACATGTAGAGATATGTTACTGATGTACACGTAGAGATATGTTACTGATGTACATGTAGAGATATGTTACTGATGTACATGTAGAGATATGTTACTGATGTACATGTGGAGATATGTTACTGATGTACACGTAGAGATATGTTACTGATGTACATGTAGAGATATGTTACTGATGTACATGTAGAGATATGTTACTGATGTACACGTAGAGATATGTTACTGATGTACACGTGAAGATATGTTACTGATGTACATGTAGAGATATGTTACTGATGTACATGTAGAGATATGTTACTGATGTACACGTGAAGATATGTTACTGATGTACATGTGGAGATATGTTACTGATGTACACGTAGAGATATGTTACTGATGTACATGTAGAGATATGTTACTGATGTACATGTAGAGATATGTTACTGATGTACACGTGAAGATATGTTACTGATGTACACGTACATGTATGTAGTTATTAATAACTGTTACCTCCATGAAGCGGGAGATGCTCATGATGGCCTGGTCCGTCTCGTTGAAGACGTCCCTCCAGGTGAGGGCCCCCCCCGTCCCCCCCGGCTGCTTGGACAGGAAGTGGGAGACGTCGGCGACGGTCCAGGCGGTGCCGCTCAGCTGGGCTCCAAGGAGGGTGGAGGAGACGTTGTTCTTCAGCAGAGTCTGACCACACAGCATTATTATTATTATTATTTTTATAAAAAATATTAATACATTATTATTATTTATACTATTATTGTTATTATATTATTACTTATTATTATTATATCTTTTATAATTATATGAATGGTAGAGAGTGAAGACGTCTACCCGGAGCAGGTCCATCTCCTCACTGCTCTCCATGAACTTCCAGACTTTGGGTCTCATCTCCTCCCACATCCCGCCCAGGTCCCTGAACACACCGAGCTCCTGGAAGGTCCGGTTCACCTGAACGCACCACAGACATGTGCGGGGGTGTTAACATCAACACATACTGCTCAGGCATCAACACCATCTGTCACTGAGGGACCAGACTATGACATGAGACAGGTGCAGAGGGACCAGTCTATAACGTGAGACGGGTGCAGAGGGACCAGTCTATAACATGAGATTGGGACCAGTCTATAACATGAGACAGGGACCAGTCTATAACATGAGACAGGGACCAGCCTATAACATGAGACGGGGACCATCCTATAACATGAGACGGGGACCAGCCTATAACATGAGACAGGGACCAGTCTATAACATGAGACGGGGACCAGTCTATAACATGAGACAGGGACCAGTCTATAACATGATTTTGTGTAATCGATGGGGGGTGTATCTCGTGGGGGTACCTCGTGGATGACCCTCTGGGTGGCGGGGTCTCGGGGGTGTACAGGATCTTTCCCAGCAGCAGAGGCTTCACCGCCTGCCAGATCATCTTGGACATCGGGTTAGAGTCCAGACTCTGGACCAGGCTGTTACAGTAGGGAGCTACACACACACACACACACACACACACACACACACACACACACACACACACACACACACGTTAGAACTGGAACATATGAGAGTCATTATTCACAATTACCATAAACTACTGGAAGATTATTTGCTCGCACGCACTACTGAAACGCTCTGTGTCTGTGTGTGTATCTCTGTGTCTGTGTGTGTGTATATATGTGTGTGTGTGTGTGTGTGTGTGTGTGTATATATATGTGTGTGTGTCTGTGTGTGTCTCTCTCTCTGTGTATGTGTGTGTCTCTGTGTGTGTGTGTGTGGGTATCTCTGTGTGTGTGTGTGTGTGTGTGTGCGTCTCTTACTGGAGGAGTTGTCGTACAGCGCCGCCTGCTCGTCCTCGCTGCTGTTGCCTTGGTTACCGAACAGCGCCTTGTAGTTGCTGTCCTCGTACCAGTTGAGGGACTTGATCTGCAGGCCGCCACCCTCAGGGTGTCCACAGGCGATCCGGGACACGGCGCGGTGGAGGTCCCCGGGCGCCGCCGCCGCCGTCGCCGTCTGGGTCAGAGAGATGACCTCGCTCCTCAGGTCCAGCCAGCTGCTCATCCCGGCCAGCTGCACTCAGTACGCACAGTACACACTCAGTACGCACAGTACACACTCAGTACGCACAGTACACACAGTACACAATCAGTATACACAGTACACACTCAGCTCATCCCAGCCAACACACACACACACACACACACACACACACACACACACACACACACACACACACACACACACACGGTTTTTATACACATAGCAACCTACAGGTGAAACAGCAATGGGGGGTTCGAATGAAACGCCCCATCAGATGACACCTGTAGGTTGCTATAGTAACGCCACCTGTAGGTTGCTATAGTAACACCACCTGTAGGTTGCTATAGTAACGCCACCTGTAGGTTGCCAGTGACAAAATAGTGGCTTTCGGTCCGCTTTGGAAATTACATTTAATTAAATAGTGTTTCAGCTGTCCCAGTACACACAATACACACACACACACAGTACACACACACACACACACACAGTACACACACACACACACACACACACACACACACACACACACACAGTACTACTGGTACTACCAGCCATCTACACACAGTACTTTAGATACTAGTATTACTGTACGTCAGCAGCTTTAATGTCCTCAACATGAACTGCTGACAGGAACTTCCTGTTTCTATCTAATGACACTTCCTGTTTCTATATGATGACACTTCCTGTTTCTATCTGATGACAGTATAGTATATTATATATAAATAGTTCTCCAGCTTTTATTGTGAAAGACATGTTGTATGTTCAGCAGAAGTGACGTCATTCTGTTATTATTGTTTCAAAGAAGAGTTTCAAAATAAAGCTCAGAAAATAAAATAGAAAAAAATATTTTCTTGGATTTGGACCAATCTGTCTCTCACACACACACACACACACACACACACACACACACACACACACACACACACACACACACACACACACACACACACACACACACACACACACACACACACACACACACACACACACACACACACACACACACACACACACACACACACAGTGGGTTCTTACCTCGACCGCCAGCGAGCCCAGACTGTCCAGGAGATTGTTGGTCGCCCTGGAAACCATCTTAATGGCTTCGGGTCGGAGGTCACGTCTCTCTGAGAGACACAGAGACACGTTTCAGTTCAAAGGTTGGTTGGTAGGTACGTGTAGAGCAGTAAAAACTACAAGACGTCCATCTAAATACTCTGAAAGTTACACAGAGTTTGGTTGGAGACTTTTCTAAAACTAGGAAGTTTAGGATTTTCTCTCCAGGTCTCTGACCGAAGGATTGTAAGGATTTCTGTCTTTGTTGCCGTAGAAACGACACAGAAGACAGTTTCACACCGTCAGTCAGCGCCTCGTAAAAGAAGCGCCGCCTCATTGACGCGCTGCTCGCTGGAGACAAACACGTCTCCAGGCTACCAAATCTGAGACTGTAGAGACACACACACACAAACACAAACACACACACAAACACACACACACACAGACAGACACAAATACATACACACACACACACACACACACACACACACACACACAGACAGACAGACACAAATACACACACACACACACACACACAGACAGACAGACACAAATACACACACACACACACACACACACACACAGACAGAGACAGACAGACGCCCCCCCCGTACCTTGATGGGCTTCAGGAAGTCCAGGTTGCTGAGGAAGTTCTCCTCGGCGTGGTCCAGCCAGCTCGACGGCGCCTGACAGATCACTTCCTGCACCTGCACGGACAGCTGGCGGTCCGAAATCGTCACAAAATCCTCCACGGTGGGCTCGCCCCCCGTCCTGGGACACATGTCCCTTAGGTGGACGCCGAACCCCTTCAGGAGCACCTGGACGGGCGGAGAGAGACCAGGGTCAAAGGTCAGGTCACCATCCATCTGCTGCAGACAGAGCGCGTGCAGACAGACAGACAGAGCGCGTGCAGACAGACAGAACGCGTGCAGACAGACAGAGCGTGTGCAGACAGACAGACAGACAGACAGAGCGTGTGCAGACAGACAGACAGACAGACAGAGCGCGTGCAGACAGACACAGCGCCGTCGTGTTCACCTTCTCCAGGTTGACGTCGGCGTCGGTGATCTGCTGGACGGCGTGCTCAGACAGCGAAGCGTTTCTCAGCAGGAACATGGACAGAGTCTCGCCGTCTCGCAGGAAGTGCTTCAACTTGAATCCTGAAAAACAGAAAAAAGATTAAAGGCCATGCCGTCACACGCCTGCCCGCCGTCACACGCCTGCACGGCATCACACGCCTGCCCGCCGTCACACACCGTCACACGCCTGCACGGCATCACACGCCTGCACGGCATCACACGCCTGCCCGCCGTCACACGCCTGCACGGCATCACACGCCTGCCCGCCGTCACACGCCTGCCCGCCGTCACACGCTGTCACACGCCTGCCCGCCGTCACACGCCTGCACGGCATCACACGCCATCACACGCCTGCCCGCCGTCACACGCCTGCCCGCCGTCACACGCCTGCCCGCCGTCACACGCTGTCACACGCCTGCAGGTTGAACTTTCCACTCATCGCCACGCCTGACATTTAATGTCAGGTGGTCAAAGTCTTCTCTTCTTCTGCAGCTTTAAACAGGCAGCTGTGACGGAGACCAACCCAACACTACATCCAGTTGGCATGGTAACAGCGGAGGACTAACGGGTCAGCGCTCTGAGTGATGTGATTGGTCCAATGAGGAAGAGTTTCCAGCAGAGACGTCTGCTCCATTTACACACCTCCACACACACGTTACTTCCTGTTAAAGTCAACTTCAACCAAGAGCTGAAAAAGTGTACAGAAGTTTTAAAAACTATTACAGAAAAGATGTCAAAAACATCCAAAAACGTCTCAGAAAGAAGCTCCGTCTCCGTCTCCGTCCACGTGTCCATCTAATGATCTGGAGTCTGTAAAACCTCCTGAGAATAAATCTGGTCAGAGTGTGTTTCCATCCAACGGCTTTACAGCCAATAAGAACCTGTGGTGATGACATCACACGCTGTTTTATGGTCAGACGGGGACATCTGATTGGTTGGAGACATTTTAAGGTGTTTCCATTCATTTACACTGAATCACACAACAGACGTCTACCATCACATGATCACTATGGGACAACGTCGTGTTTTAGGTCATTTTCTGGCCGGACAGTGAAAGCCAAATGAAGCTTGGTGAACCGGTGTCTTTATTCTCGGAGCCACTAGATGGCGCTCTTGGTTTTAGGAGAAAGGCCCGAGGCGTTAGAAGTGTGTGTGTGTGTGTGTGTGTGTGTGTGTTGGCAGGAGAGCAACATTAGTGGCTCACACAAGAAAGACGCTGGTTCACAAAGATTTATTCGGCTTTCACCGGTCCAACCAGAACATCACCTAAAACTTAATTATTCATTATTTATTCAGCAAATAAGGTTTCCATTCAGCATTTATCACGTAAGAAGAATATCTTCATCTTCATCACCATCACCATCTTCACCATCATCATCATCATCAAGATAAAATCTGATGAGGCCAACGGATTTCCTTTGATATTCATCAATTTTACTGTTTCCATGAAGCATTTTCATCAACATCATTAATTCAGATAAAACTTGATGATGAAACAAAGTTGGAGACAAACAAACATCCAAAAACGTCTTAAAAAGAGACAAAAAACGTGGAAAAAGTAGCCCCAAAATGAATAAAAAGGGTTGGATGTGATTGGTCCAATGAGGAGACGTCTGGTCCAATCACAGACCTCCACACACAGTTCACTTCCTGTTAAACTATCGCCTGCTGAAAGTTACGCAGACGATCTCGAGGAAACTACAACAGGTCTAACGAGATGACATCACACCGCGGTCGACACGGCGACAGCTGTTCCTCCGCCCTCTTCCCCTCTGCTCCAACCGGTCGATGCTTCCGCTGCTTCTCAGACGTCTTTAGTCTGTTTTGGGTGTTGATGAACCAGTCAGAAGATAAAAAGAGTCTCAACTTTTACTAAAAAGTTGAAAAAAACTGATGAAAATGTTAAATAAAACGGATAAAAACTGAATAAAAAAGCATAAAAAGTGACGAAATGTTGGAAAGAAGTGTTCAAAACTTGTGAAAGTGTGAACGCGTAGAGTAAGAAAGTAAAATGTCTGCTTGATGGACTAAACTCTGTGAAAGTGGGACAAATTGCAGCTGAACAAACTGTTTTCCTGCAGAGCGACACGAACTCTCAGCGTGAAGACCGACGACACGCTGACCCACACCTGCAGAGGCCGAACTCACCAGACTCCATGTAAATAATCACTACTTTTATCATCGTAAAACACACTTCATTCAAAGTGGATCGAAACAAAAAAAAACTACCAAAAGCTGTCTTGGTTCATCTTTCCACTGTTCCAACAATCACCACTCTGGTCTGGTTGGAATAAACTCTTAATTCACCCATTTACATGTGGAGATATGCTGCTCTATACACGCTAAAAGTAGTGATTATTTACACGGAGTCTGGTGGAGATATGCTGCTCTATACATGCTAAAAGTAGTGATTATTTACATGGAGTCTGGTGGAGATATGCTGCTCTATACACACTAAAAGTAGTGATAATTTACATGGAGTCTGGTGGAGATATGCTGCTCTATACACGCTTAAAGTAGTGATAATTTACATGGAGTCTGGTGGAGATATGCTGCTCTATACACACTAAAAGTAGTGATAATTTACATGGAGTCTGGTGGAGATATGCTGCTCTATACACACTAAAAGTAGTGATTATTTACATGGAGTCTGGTGGAGATATGCTGCTCTATACACACTAAAAGTAGTGATTATTTACATGGAGTCTGGTGGGTTTGGTGATGGTGATTTCGGGGCAGTTAGACAAATCTGATGCTTTATTGTAAATAGTATTTTACTGGCTTATATTTGTTATTTTATAAGGATAAACCCTGTGATTTACACCCTACTCCCTGACCAACTCTGAGCAGGTTTCAGCAGGTAATCTCCTCCCGCCCCCGCTCGCCTCAGCAGCGCCTTCTCACGAACTGAACACCCCCAAATGCCTGTGAGACCAAAGCAATTAGAGGGAATAAAGAGCAGAGGGCAGGCAGGTCGGAGCAGGTAGAGAAAAGAAACGCCCCCCACAGAGAGAGCATTAACAACACAAAGGAGGGAATACTTTCTGTTCAATGGGCCAGAAGAACACACACACACACACACACACACACACACAGTACTGGGTCTGGTTCTAGTTCTGGGTATACTTCTGCTTCTGGTTCCAGGTCTAGTTCCGGGTCTGGTTCTGGTTGGTACCTGATCGGCTCTCCTGCAGAACCTTCAGGGCCTGAGCGAGTTCCTTAAACCCGTCGAGGTTTTTATCATTCTGACTGTAGAGGAGAATCTTCTTAGCGTCCGAAAACATCCGAGAAATTCTGGAAAAACACAGAAAAAGAAACAATGAGAAACAATCAGGATGAAGATACAGGAGAAACAAGCAGGAAAAACAAGCAGGAGGAACAAGCAGGGGGAACAAACAGGAGAAACAAACAGGAGAAACAAGCAGGGGGAACAAGCAGGAGGAACAAGCAGGAGAAACAAGCAGGGGGAACAAGCAGGGGGAACAAGCAGGAGGAACAAGCAGGGGGAACAAGCAGGCGAAACAAGCAGGCGAAACAAGCAGGAGAAACAAGCAGGAGAAACAAGCAGGAGAAACAAGCAAGGAGGAACAAGCAGGAGAAACAAGCAGGAGAAACAAGCAGGAGAAACAAGCAGGAGCAGCTGTTTGACAAATCTTCAAACAGTGACAAACTCAATAAAAAGATAAAAGCACCTAAAATGTTATTTTAATAATTCAAAAACTCGAAAAAGTGACAAAACATAATGGAGTTTTCTAAATAAACGTGTAGAGTGATGTTCACGTGGGGTTTTCACAATAAAAGTCTGTTAAGAGTCTTCTCACATGATCAGAACTTTCAACAAAACATAAAAAACTAGACCCTCGAAAGGAAAAAACTAACTTTCAGAATAAAAGTCTAAAAAGAGTCTCACATGGAGTCGTTGAAGTTCCCAACGACGCCCGGAGACTCGCCCGGCGTCGGACTCCTGAAGCATGGGTTGTTGGCGTTGCAAAGGATTCCCTGTAGCCATGGCAACGTGCCGGCCGACGGCATCGCTTTGTTGGGAAAATGACCTGCAGACAGACAAAAATTAGAACAGACGTTATATCAGGACACAGACGACAAAACATACTCCTGTACAGGTTATAGCTTGGTACTACAGCTAATCCCCCCGCCAGACTCCATGTAAATAATCACTACTTTTATCATCGTAAAACACACTTCATTCAAAGTGGACAGAAACTAAATAAAACTACCAAAAGCCGTCTTGGTTCATCTTTCCACTGTTCAACAATCACCACTCTGGTCTAGTTGGGATGAACTCTTAATTCACCCATTTACATGTGGAGATATGCTGCTCTATACACGCTAAAAGTAGTGATTATTTACATGGAGTCTGGTGGAGATATGCTGCTCTATACACGCTAAAAGTAATGATTATTTACATGGAGTCTGGTGGAGATATGCTGCTCTATACACGCTAAAAGTAGTGATTATTTACATGGAGTCTGGTGGAGATATGCTGCTCTATACATGCTAAAAGTAGTGATTATTTACATGGAGTCTGGTGGAGATATGCTGCTCTATACATGCTAAATGTAGTGATTATTTACATGGAGTCTGGTGGAGATATGCTGCTCTATACACGCTAAAAGTAGTGATTATTTACATGGAGTCTGGTGGAGATATGCTGCTCTATACATGCTAAATGTAGTGATTATTTACATGGAGTCTGGTGGAGATATGCTGCTCTATACACGCTAAAAGTAGTGATTATTTACATGGAGTCTGGTGGAGATATGCTGCTTTATACACACTAAAAGTAGTGATTATTTACATGGAGTCTGGTGGAGATATGCTGCTCTATACACGCTAAAAGTAGTGATTATTTACATGGAGTCTGGTGGAGATATGCTGCTTTATACACACTAAAAGTAGTGATTATTTACATGGAGTCTGGTGGAGATATGCTGCTTTATACACACTAAAAGTAGTGATTATTTACATGGAGTCTGGTGGAGATATGCTGCTCTATACACGCTAAAAGTAGTGATTATTTTCATGGATGGAGTCTGGTGGTTTGGTGATGGTGATTTTGGGGATCATTCATGTTAAACTAAAAGGATTTAACTCTAACTAAAAGGTCTATCTCTGTAGGGATCCATCCCATAATGTTGACACACACTTAGAATAATAATCTGAGTCTGTCAGCAGCAACAACACAAACACGGAGACATGGAGTCCAGGTTGAAGAACAATCAAAGTTGCCCTTCAAATCATATTAACAAGCTTAATAGATGAACTATGAATGAGATATCTCATAGAGAGATGACTCAGGAGCTGTGTTTAAACGTGACCTTCCAGAGTAAATGTGAACATCCTGAGGTGAACCTTTCTCACAGCAGCGAGTCTGAACACGTCTGGACGACGACACGCTGCTGAGTCACAGCTCTGCCAATTCAGGGTTAAAACCTAAAGAAAAAGGAAGTTGCCCTTTAAATTAATTAATTACTTAAATATGAATGGAGTCTGGTTTGCTCACATTAAAAGGGACAGAAATAAGAATTCATATTTCCATCCATCCATTCATATGTGCTCACCAGACTCCATTCATATTTCTGCCACTTTAATGTGTTTAAATCCAAATGGGGACCCTGCTATTGTCTGTTCCACCACATGGAGAAGAAGAGTCCAGGTTGAGGTCATGGACACGTGCCGGTTCTGAGATTTAATCTGAAGACGTTTATCTTCCTGCTGCGTTGGAACAACGGTCCATCGGTTCACCTGGAGACGCTGCAGGTAGATAATCTGTGATTGGTTTATGATCCCTGCAGCAGCGCTACAACCTTTACCCCCCAACGGGGGAGGGATATCAGGGATCTTTTGGGGACCGGTCAGCCTGCCAACGGGCTGCTGTCTAATCACAGCTGCAGATTAGATAACACTCAGATTCACAGCTTTCCTTTAAACCTCCCTACAGACACGAGTCAGCAGTCCGACCCAGGACGCTCAACCACGTACGCTTCGTTCCATAGCAACCGAAGGACGGCCAGGCCACAAACACCTCACATCAAAAAGGGATAGAAAGTGGGGAAATTACAAAAATCTATTAAAAAAAGTGGAGGAAAACTCATAAGGGTAACAAATATATGGGGAAATAAATACAAAAACATGGGGAAAATACAAATATATGGGAAAAAAGAGATTAACTTCCTGAGTAAACGTGAACAGTGTGTGTAGATGTGAACAGTGTGTGTAGATGTGAACAATGTGAGTAGGCAATGTGTGTAGATGTGAACAGTGTGTGTAGATGTGAACAGTGTGTGTAGATGTGAACAATGTGTGTAGATGTGAACAATGTGAGTAGGCAATGTGTGTAGATGTGAACAGTGTGTGTAGATGTGAACAATGTGTGTAGGCAATGTGTGTAGATGTGAACAGTGTGTGTAGATGTGAACAATGTGTGTAGGCAGTGTGTGTAGATGTGAACAGTGTGTGTAGATGTGAACAGTGTGTGTAGATGTGAACAATGTGAGTAGGCAATGTGTGTAGATGTGAACAGTGTGTGTAGATGTGAACAATGTGTGTAGGCAGTGTGTGTAGATGTGAACAGTGTGTGTAGATGTGAACAGTGTGTGTAGATGTGAACAATGTGTGTAGGCAGTGTGTGTAGATGTGAACAGTGTGTGTAGATGTGAACAGTGTGTGTAGATGTGAACAATGTGTGTAGGCAGTGTGTGTAGATGTGAACAGTGTGTGTAGATGTGAACAGTGTGTGTAGGCAGTGTGTGTAGATGTGAACAGTGTGTGTGTAGATGTGAACAGTGTGTGTAGGCAGTGTGTGTAGATGTGAACAGTGTGTGTAGATGTGAACAGTGTGTGTAGGCAGTGTGTGTAGATGTGAACAGTGTGTGTAGATGTGAACAGTGTGTGTAGGCAGTGTGTGTAGATGTGAACAGTGTGTGTAGATGTGAACAGTGTGTGTAGATGTGAACAATGTGTGTAGGCAGTGTGTGTAGATGTGAACAGTGTGTGTAGATGTGAACAGTGTGTGTAGGCAGTGTGTGTAGATGTGAACAGTGTGTGTGTAGATGTGAACAGTGTGTGTAGGCAGTGTGTGTAGATGTGAACAGTGTGTGTAGATGTGAACAGTGTGTGTAGATGTGAACAGTGTGTGTAGGCAGTGTGTGTAGATGTGAACAGTGTGTGTGTAGATGTGAACAGTGTGTGTAGGCAGTGTGTGTAGATGTGAACAGTGTGTGTGTAGATGTGAACAGTGTGTGTAGGCAGTGTGTGTAGATGTGAACAGTGTGTGTAGATGTGAACAGTGTGTGTAGGCAGTGTGTGTAGATGTGAACAGTGTGTGTAGGCAGTGTGTGTAGATGTGAACAGTGTGTGTGTAGATGTGAACAGTGTGTGTAGATGTGAACAGTATGTGTAGGCAGTGTGTGTAGATGTGAACAGTGTGTGTAGGCAGTGTGTGTAGATGTGAACAGTGTGTGTGTAGGCAGTGTGTGTAGATGTGAACAGTGTGTGTGTAGGCAGTGTGTGTAGATGTGAACAGTGTGTGTGTAGATGTGAACAGTGTGTGAACAGTGTGTGTAGATGACAGTGTGTGTAGATGTGAACAGTGTGTGTAGATGTGAACAGTGTGTGTAGGCAGTGTGTGTAGATGTGAACAGTGTGTGTAGGCAGTGTGTGTAGATGTGAACAGTGTGTGTAGATGTGAACAGTATGTGTAGGCAGTGTGTGTAGATGTGAACAGTATGTGTAGGCAGTGTGTGTAGATGTGAACAGTGTGTGTGTAGATGTGAACAGTGTGTGAACAGTGTGTGTAGATGTGAACAGTGTGTGTAGATGTGAACAGTGTGTGTAAATGTGAACAGTATGTGTAGGCAGTGTGTGTAGATGTGAACAGTGTGTGTAGATGTGAACAGTATGTGTAGGCAGTGTGTGTAGATGTGAACAGTGTGTGTGTAGATGTGAACAGTGTGTGAACAGTGTGTGTAGATGTGAACAGTGTGTGTAGATGTGAACAGTGTGTGTAAATGTGAACAGTATGTGTAGGCAGTGTGTGTAGATGTGAACAGTGTGTGTAGGCAGTGTGTGTAGATGTGAACAGTGTGTGTAGATGTGAACAGTGTGTGTACAGTGTGTGTAGATGTGAACAGTGTGTGTAGATGTGTAAAGTGTGTGTAGATGTGTACAGTGTGTGAACAGTGTGTGTAGATGTGAACAGTGTGTGTACAGTGTGTGTATATGTGAACAGTGTGTGTAGATGTGAACAGTGTGTGAACAATGTGTGTAGATGTGAACAGTGTGTGTAGATGTGAACAGTGTGTGTAGATGTGAACAGTGTGTGTAGATGTGAACAGTGTGTGTAGATGTGAACAGTGTGTGTAGATGTGAACAGTGTGTGAACAGTGTGTGAACAGTGTGTGTAGATGTGAACAGTGTGTGTAGATGTGAACAGTGGGAGGTGAACTTCGTGCGAGCGGCGAGTCTGAACTCGTCTGAACGACGTCACGCTAAACAGGAAGAGACAATAACACCGCCTCAGGCTCCCAATTCACTGTTAATACACACACACACACACACACACACACACACACACACACACACACACACACACACACACACAATGAGACCAGATGTTTGCGATGCATTGTGTAAATGTCATTTCATATCCACTCCCCTCTAGGATTATGAGGACCACCATACTAGTACTGTATATGTAGTACATGTAGTACTATCCACTCCCCTATAGGATTATGAAGACCACCATACTAATACTGTGTATGTAGTAGTATATGTAGTACATGTAGTATTATCCACTCCCCTATAGGATTATGAGGACCACCATACTAGTACTGTATATGTAGTAGTATATGTAGTACATGTAGTATTATCCACTCCCCTATAGGATTATGAGGACCACCATACTAGTACTGTATATGTAGTAGCCTATTATATGTAGTACATGTAGTATTATCCACTCCCCCATAGGATTATGAGGATCACCATACTAATACTGTATATGTAGTATTATATGTAGTACATGTAGTATTATCCACTCCCCTATAGGATTATGAGGACCACCATACCGTGTATGTAGTATTATCCACTCCCCTATAGGATTATGAGGACCACCATACTAATACTGTGTATGTAGTAGTATATGTAGTACATGTAGTATTATCCACTCCCCTATAGGATTGAGGACCACCATACTAGTACTGTATATGTAGTAGTATATGTAGTACATGTAGTACTATCCACTCCCCTATAGGATTATAAGGACCACCATACTAGTACTGTATATGTAGTAGTATATGTAGTACATGTAGTACTATCCACTCCCCTATACGATTATGAGGACCACCATACTAGTACTGTATATGTAGTAGTATATGTAGTACATGTAGTATTATCTACTCCCTCTAGGATTATGAGGACCACCATACTAGTACTGTATATGTAGTAGTATATGTAGTACATGTAGTACTATCCACTCCCCTATAGGATTATGAGGACCACCATACTAGTACTGTGTTGGACCCCCTTTCTTAATTCTACGTGGCATTGATCCAACAAGGTGCTGAAAGCATTCTTTAGAAATGTGGGCCCATATTAAGAGGATAGCATCTTCAGTTGATGGAGATTTGTGGGATCCACATCCAGGGCACCAAGCTCCCGGTCCACCACATCCCAAAGATGCTCTATTGGGTGGAGATCTGGTGACTGGGGGGGCCATTTTAGTCCAGGGAAGTCATTTTCATGTTCAAGGAACCAGTTTGAAATGATGTGATCTTTGTGACATGGTGCATTGTCCTGCTGGAAGTAGCCATCAGAGGAGGGGACATGGGGGCCATAAAGGGGGGGGGGACATGGTCAGAAACAAGGCTCAGGTAGGCCGGGGCATTTAAACCAGGCCCAGTGGCACTAAGGGGCCTAAAGTGGGCCAAGAAAACAGATTGTCTTGACCAGAACCACACCCCTAAATGCATTAAAGCAGCTGCCATGTGATTGGTTGATTAGATAATTGCATTAATGAGAAATTGAACAGGTGTTCCTAATAATCCTTTAGGTGAGTGTATATTCTTATATTTCTTTTCTAGTCCCAACAACTCCTCAAAGCTCTTCTACATCATACAGGAACCATTCACCATCACACACATCTACACACCTGCTCATCACACACACACACACACACACACACACACACACACACACACACACACACACACACACACACACACACACACACACACACACACACACACACACACACACACACACACACACACACACACACACCTGCTCATCAGATACACACTCTGATCCATCCTCATGTTTATCTGAATTAATGATATTAATGAAAAATGCTTTCTAGAAACAGTAAATTTGATGAATATCAAAAGGAAATCCGTTGATGATGCATTGTCATAGCAACGTGTTGATAGCGTCTTCTTTTCTTATTATAGCTTGATATGTCGCTATCAGCTGGAACATGAGCTCCATGTAGCCTGTCCCATAGTGATCATGTGTTGGTTGTCCCGTCCCATAGTGATCATGTGTTGGTTGTCCCGTCCCATATTCGTCATGTGTTGGTTGTCCCGTCCCATAGTGATCATGTGTTGGTTGTCCCGTCCCATAGTGATCATGTGTTGGTTGTCCCGTCCCATAGTGATCATGTGTTGGTTGTCCCGTCCCATATTCGTCATGTGTTGGTTGTCCCGTCCCATAGTGATCATGTGTTGGTTGTCCCGTCCCATATTAATCATGTGTTGGTTGTCCCGTCCCATATTCGTCATCTGTTGGTTGTCCCGTCCCATATTCGTCATGTGTTGGTTGTCCCGTCCCATATTCGTCATCTGTTGGTTGTCCCGTCCCATATTCGTCATGTGTTGGTTGTCCCGTCCCATATTCGTCATGTGTTGGTTGTCCCGTCCCATATTCGTCATGTGTTGGTTGTCCCGTCCCATATTCATCATGTGCTGGTTGTCCCGTCCCATATTCATCATCTGTTGGTTGTCCCGTCCCATATTCATCATGTGTTGGTTGTCCCGTCCCATATTCATCATGTGCTGGTTGTCCCGTCCCATATTCATCATGTGCTGGTTGTCCCGTCCCTTATTCATCATGTGCTGGTTGTCCCGTCCCATATTCATCATGTGCTGGTTGTCCCGTCCCATATTCATCATGTGCTGGTTGTCCCGTCCCATATTCATCATGTGTTGGTTGTCCCGTCCCATATTCATCATGTGTTGGTTGTCCCGTCCCATATTCATCATGTGCTGGTTGTCCCGTCCCATATTCATCATGTGCTGGTTGTCCTGTCCCATATTCATCATGTGCTGGTTGTCCCGTCCCTTATTCATCATGTGTTGGTTGTCCCGTCCCATATTCATCATGTGTTGGTTGTCCCGTCCCATATTCATCATGTGTTGGTTGTCCCATCCCATATTCATCATGAGTTGGTTGTCCCGACCCATATTCATCATGTGCTGGTTGTCCCGTCCCATATTCACCATCTGTTGGTTGTCCCGTCCCATATTCACCATCTGTTGGTTGTCTCGTCCCACATTTATCATTTGTTGGTTGTCCCATCCCATATTGGTCATGTGATGGGAGACGTCTGTTGTGTGATTCAGTGTAAATGAATGGAAACACCTTAAAATGGCCCCAACCAATCAGATGTCCCCGTCTGACCCTAAAACAGCGTGTGATGTCATCACCACAGGTTCTTATTGGCTGTAAAGCCGTTGGATGGAAACACACTCTGACCAGATTTATTCTCAGGAGGTTTTACCAACTCCAGATCATTAGATGGACACGTGGACGGAGACGGAGCTAGTGACACACATCTACTCATCAGACACACACACACACACACACACACACTTCGAGGTTCAGCGTCTTTCCCAAGGACACTTAGACACAGGACTGCAGGGCCAGGGATCAAACTATCAACCTTCCGATTGGCAGGCGGCCGCTCTACCACTGGCACACAGCAGCCTTAAAGAGACAGTACACTCCAGGTAACCCTCAGAGAGCAGACTTAAAGAGACAGTACGCTCCTGGTAACCCTCAGAGAGCAGACTTAAAGAGACAGTACGCTCCCAGTAACCCTCAGAGAGCAGAATTAAAGAGACAGTACGCTCCCAGTAACCCTCAGAGAGCAGAATTAAAGAGACAATACGCTCCCAGTAACCCTCAGAGAGCAGACAAGATGCAGTTAAATCCATCGTTAATAGAAATCAGAACTCACATTCATGCTGTTCGTACGGAGGGTAGCTGAGGCGCACGGCGATGAGGATGAAGAAGATCAGGAGTGGCCAGACGATCTCTACCAGGAGCTGAAGCTGAGAGAAGTGACATCACAACCATCAGCAACACGTAATATTTACATTTAACAAGCTGACATCACACACGTTTGATGTTTTTTAATGAGTCAAAATGATTAATAGATTAGCTAAACAGATATAAAACATAATATTTAAATAGAAACGGTCTGATGAATCCATGTTTTGTATGGATTGGACTGTATATATCGAGATATTTATATTTTAAATTATTTTTTAAACTTGGTATATTTATATTTATCACTATTCAGGCTCTGAACACCCATATAAGCATTTATTTATTTTCATGTATAAAGCTAATATCTCCACTTTTTCTACAGTGCTTGATTGATCCTGTGCTGTATTTTTTCTAAGCTGTGTACTTTGCATATCATTTCGTATCTCAGCGTGGAATGCTAAATAAAGAAATCTTGAATCTTGGGTGAAGAATGACTAACACTGTAATTAACGAGGTACTGACCGTCTGTCGTCGTCTGTAGGTGAAGTTCTTCCACAGCAACAGACCCAGCTGTGTGGAGACGGACATGTCGCTCCGCTGTGAAGACTCGCTCGCTCTGCAGAGAAATATCAGAGATGATGAGGCATCACACAGCTCAAAGGGACTGGGGTCAAAGGTCACAACAGATAACACAAACACACACACACAACTCCATGTACATAATCACTACTTTTATCATCGTAAAACACACTTAATTCAAAGTGGACAGAAACTAAATAAAACTACCAAAAGACATGGAGTCTGGTGGAGATATGCTGCTCTATACATGCTAAAAGTAGTGATTATTTACATGGAGTCTGGTGGAGATATGCTGCTCTATACATGCTAAAAGTAGTGATTATTTACATGGAGTCTGGTGGAGATATGCTGCTCTATACACGCTAAAAGTAGTGATTATTTACAGGGAGTCTGGTGGAGATATGCTGCTCTATACACGCTAAAAGTAGTGATTATTTACATGGAGTCTGGTGGAGATATGCTGCTCTATACACGCTAAAAGTAGTGATTATTTACATGGAGTCTGGTGGAGATATTCTGCTCTATACACGCTAAAAGTAGTGATTATTTACATGGAGTCTGGTGGAGATATGCTGCTCTATACACGCTAAAAGTAGTGATTATTTACAGGGAGTCTGGTGGAGATATGCTGCTCTATACGCACTAAAAAATAGTGATTATTTACAGGTAGTGTACATGCTAAAAGTTGGAATATTTTACAAACAAATTAACAGAATCTAAATTTATTATTTATCTGATCTGAAGATCTAAATTTCTCTTCAGACACTCAGAACAATAGATTTTATGTTCTACAACTACCCCAATAAATCACCACATGATGCTTTCAAAGTCCGGTAGTTTCTACTGATCAGATATAATTTGACACACTTCACCAAAGTCTCAAAAACTGTGTTGAACCGGGTTAGAGCCCGGTGAGGGGCCCCTGCAGCGCCCCCAGAGACACACATTCATCCTCTGGTCTGGTTCACACTAAACTCAACGTACACTTTAACAATTAAAAAAAGCATCTTTATCTTCCAGCTTTGTGTCGCTTTAGGAGACATAACGGCGAGTGTGTCCACATCCTCCTCCCTCTAAAAATCACTCGCATTAAACCCAGCTGCGCTTCCACTTCGCTTTCACTCAAACTCACTTTAAATCACCGCGAGCCCAAAAAGGTGTTTCCAGGTGAATAAAAGAGCAGTGAAGAAGAGTATAATTATTATTATTATGGTTAGTAGTAGTAGTAGTAGTAGTAGTAGTTGTAGTTGTAGTAGTAGTAGTAGTAGTGGTAGTAGTAGTAGGGTAAATACCGTGCAGGAGGGGTTTTTAGGTTGCTGCTCCGTCTTTGCTCTGCACAGTCTGCTTCTCTTTGAGACTCAACGCACCGGAGTCAACACGCAGCGGGCTCAGCACTTCCGCCCGGGAACTTCAAAATAAAACACCATGAACGGTTTGGACAGTGGTAGAGTGGGCGCACATGTACTCAGAGGTCCAGGGCTCGAATCCGACTTGTGATGATTTCCTACATGCCCCCCTCCTTTCTTACCTAGCTGTCCGGTCAAAAGACGGAAAAGCCAAA
Source organism: Percina caprodes (assembly GCA_013375575.1). NCBI lineage: Eukaryota > Metazoa > Chordata > Actinopteri > Perciformes > Percidae > Percina > Percina caprodes. The sequence goes on from JABXJD010000718.1 coordinate 93,120, forward strand.
AAACAATCTTTTAAAAAAGAAATGTAAACTAACAACAGTTGGAAAAAAAAACTTCAGGTTTCATACGCATTTAATTTAATACTTTTCCATGACTTTTCCATGACTTTTCCATGACTTTTCCGTGGCTTTTCCGTTTTTTTTCCGTGACTTTTCCATGACTTTTTCCTTGAATTTCCATGAAATTTCTATGATTTTTTTCCCATAACTTTCCCATGACTTTTCCATGACTTCTCCATGACTTATCCATGACTTTTCTGTGACTTTTCCGTGACTTTTCCATGACTTATCCATGACTTTTTCGTGACTTTTCCATGACTTGAATTTCCATGAAATGTCCATGATTTTTTTCCCATGACATTTCCGTGACTTTTCCATGATTATTTCCATGATTTTTCCATGACTTTTCTGTGACTTTTCCATGAATTTTTGGGACTTTTCCATGAATTTTTGTTGAATTTTCCATGACTTTTCCATGAAATTTCCATGACTTTTCCATGACTATTTCCATGATTTTTCCTTGACTTTTCCATGACTTTTCCCTGAATTTTTCCATAACTTTTCCATGATTTGTTCCATGACTTTTCCATGAAATTTCCAAGACTTTTCCATGACCTTTCCAGGAATTTTTCCCATGATTTTTTACACAACTTTTCCATGACATTTCCATGACTTTTTCCATGACATATGGAAGGAATTTGACTTCGGTTGGTGTTAACTCTCCACACGAGGGGTGTAGTCTACAATACACAGGAACACAGTAAAAAGTAAGTAAAAGTAAGTAAAAAGCTCCAGGTCCTATACATGCACTAATGGAGAGATATCAGAGTGGGGGGGGGGCACAGGCTCAGGTCCTATACATGCACTAATGGAGAGATATCAGAGTGGGGGGCACAGGCTCAGGTCCTATACATGCACTAATGGAGAGATATCAGAGTGGGGGGCACAGGCTCAGGTCCTATACATGCACTAATGGAGAGATATCAGAGTGGGGGGCACAGGCTCAGGTCCTATACATGCACTAATGGAGAGATATCAGAGTGGGGGGCACAGGCTCAGGTCCTATACATGCACTAATGGAGAGATATCAGAGTGGGGGGGGGCACAGGCTCAGGTCCTATACATGCACTAATGGAGAGATATCAGAGTGGGGGGCACAGGCTCAGGTCCTGTACATGCACTAATGGAGAGATATCAGAGTGGGGGCACAGGCTCAGGTCCTATACATGCACTAATGGAGAGATGTCAGAGTGGGGGGCACAGGCTCAGGTCCTATACATGCACTAATGGAGAGATATCAGAGTGGGGGGCACAGGCTCAGGTCCTATACATGCACTAATGGAGAGATATCAGAGTGGGGGGCACAGGCTCAGGTCCTATACATGCACTAATGGAGAGATATCAGAGTGGGGGCACAGGCTCAGGTCCTATACATGCACTAATGGAGAGATGTCAGAGTGGGGGCACATACTCAGGTCCTATACATGCACTAATGGAGAGATGTCAGAGTGGGGGCACATACTCAGGTCCTATACATGCACTAATGGAGAGATGTCAGAGTGGGGGGGGGCACATACTCAGGTCCTATACATGCACTAATGGAGAGATGTCAGAGTGGGGGGCACAGGCTCAGGTCCTATACATGCACTAATGTCGGACTTGTTGGGGGGGGGCACATGCTCAGTGAATACATGAAGAAAGACTTTACTGATTAAAATGTAGATCATCCAGGGCGGGGGGGCCCTTTGATGCATGTCCCCCCCCCTTCATGTTTTCTGCTGTCCTGTCAAAATGGAGGCTGAAAATGCCCCAAAAATAATCTATAAAATAGTTAGATTATCTTTCTGTCGCTAGCTATAATCCACCATGTTGTTATAATCTCATTGAACACGGAGCACCCTGCTGACTTCCTGTTTACTAAAACGTTGATTTGTTATTTGTCTAACTGCCGGCCAGGCTTTTATTTTGTAAAGTGGACTCTGTCCTCTGCGGGTTACTGTCGGTCACTGAGCAGCTGGATTTCACAATAAAAGACTTTACAGTGATTCATCTGATCTCCAACATGACAGAAGTGAAACAGAGAGAAGTCATGTTATTTTACACTGGGACAAAGTTTACCTCTCTCTCTCTCTCTCTCTCTCTCTCTCTCTCCCTCCCTCTCTCTCTCTCTCCCTCTCCCTCTCTCCCTCTCCCTCTCTCCCTCCCTCCCTCCCTCCCTCCCTCCCTCTCCCTCTCCCTCTCCCTCTCTCCTCTCTCTCTCCCTCTCTCTCTCTCTCTCTCTCCCTCTCTCTCTCCCTCTCTCTCCTCTCTCTCTCTCTCTCTCTCTCTCTCTCTCTCTCCCTCTCTCTCTCTCTCTCTCTCTCTCTCTCTCCCTCTCTCTCTCTCTCCCTCTCTCTCTCCCCTCTCTCTCTCTCTCTCTCTCTCTCTCTCTCTCTCCCTCTCTCTCTCTCTCTCTCTCTCTCTCCCTCTCTCTCTCTCTCTCCTCTCTCTCTCTCTCCCTCCCTCTCTCTCTCCCTCTCTCTCTCTCCTCTCTCTCTCTCTCTCTCTCTCTCTCTCTGTCTCTCTCTGTCTCTCTCTGTCTCTCTCTCTCTCTCTCTCTCTCTCTAGGGTCAGATGCATTTTGCTTGCATACTTTTTTTTCTGATCCAATCGATGATGTAGTTTTGTTTCTGTTGTGTTATAATTTGGTCAACTCTGATTTCCCAGACTGTTGACTCTGATTGGTTGTTTCCCGGACTTAACTCTGATTGGTTGTTTCCCGGACTGTTGACTCTGATTGGTCATTTCCCGGACTTAACTCTGATTGACTTTTGACCGACTTTTTATTAGTTTGTTGTTTGTTAGGATGCAAGATGCTGGGTTTTTGGATGTAGGACCCCACACCTCACTACCGTAGAGGAGGACTGGCTCTACAGGACCCCACACCTCACTACCGTAGAGGAGGACTGGCTCTACAGGACCCCACACCTCACTACCGTAGAGGAGGACTGGATCTTTTCTTTTCATTGTCTTTGTCTTTTGTGTGTTTACTATCAGGGCCCAAGTCTGACAGTACTGCTACAGCAGGTCCAGGTTCTGCTATAGGCCCTGTTCTGTTGGGGACAACAGAACCAGGTCATCTGCAGAGAGCAGGAACTTGATCTCAGAGTCGTGTACAGTGAGACCAGGTGCTGCTGATGTCTCTAGAATAGTGGCCAGTTGGTTAATGTACAGTATATTAATATACTGTACATTAATATACAGTATGTTAATAATATACAGTATAATAATATACAGTATATAATATACAGTATAATAATATACAGTATATTAATATACAGTATAATAATATACAGTATATTAATATATTAATATACAGTATATTAATATACTGTACATTAACCAACTGGCCACTATTGTAGAGACATCAGCAGCACCTGGTCTCACTCTATTCAACATCTACTTTATATATAATTGATCAACATGTTCTCAACCAACTCATCTTTCTGATGAGTGTCCCAAATAAGGTGACTGCTCAAGTGTGTGTGTGTGTGTGTGTGTGTGTGTGTGTGTGTGTGTGTGTGTGTGTGTGTGTGTAGTTTTGTAATGAACACGGGTTAGAGTTAAAAAAAGATTCATACAGAAAAATCTACAGTAGAAACACACAGACACACAGATACACAGACACACACAGACACACACACACACACACACACACAGCCTCTGTCAGTGTTCAGCCTGGTACAACAGTAAACAATAAGACAATAGCGCTCTGTCCTCTGCAGGCGGATCAGACCCACAGCGCTGCTGTCCTTAGTCTGACTGCAACTTCCAGACTCTGCAAGACTCTCGGACTCTCCTGGACTCTGCAGGAATCTCTCAGACTCTCCCAAACTTTCTTGGACTCTGCAGAACTCTCTTAGAGTCTGTTGGACTCTGCAGAGCTCTCACAGACTCTCCTGGACTCTGCAGAACTCTCTCAAACTCTTTTGGACTCTGCAAAACTCTTTCAGACTCTGCTGAACACTCTCAGATTCTTCTGGACTCTCTCAGACTCTCCTGAACTTTCTCAGACTCTCCGGGACTCTCTCAGACTCTCCTGGACTCCCTGGACTCTCTCAGACTCTCCTGGACTCTCTCAGACTCTCCTGGACTCCCTGGACTCTCTCAGACTCTCCTGAACTTTCTCAGACTCTCCGGGACTCTCTCAGACTCTCCTGGACTCCCTGGACTCTCTCAGACTCTCCTGGACTCTCTCAGACTCTCCTGGACTCCCTGGACTCTCTCAGACTCTCCTGGACTCTCCTGGACTCTGAAGAACGTTTTCAAACTCTCCTGGACTCTTCTGGACTCTCCTGGACTCTCCTACTGACTCTCCTGAACTCTCTCAGACTCTCCTCAACTTTCTCAGGCTCTCCAGGACTTTCTCAGACTCTCCTGGACTCCTTTGACTCTCTCAGACTCTCCTGGACTCTCTCGGACTCTCCTGGACTCCCTGGACTCTCTCAGACTCTCCTGGACTCTCCTGGACTCTGAATAACGTTTTCAAACTCTCCTGGACTCTCCTGGATTCTATAAGACTCTTATGAACTTTCTCAGACTCTCTTGGACTCTCTCAGACTCTCCTGAACTTTCTCAGACTCTCCTGGACTCTCTCAGACTCTCCTAGACTCTCTCAGACACTCCTGAACTCTTTCAGACTCTCCTGGACTCTTCTGGACTCTCTCAGATTCTCGTGAACTTTCTCAGACTCTCTTGAACTTTCTTAGACTCTCCTGGACTCTCCTGGACTCTGAATAATTTTCTCAGACTCTCCTGGACTCTCTCAGACTCTTCTGGACTCTCCTGGACTCCCGAGACAAGAAAATGGACCCTAAGCGTCTGTCCTCAAGCTCTCAGCAGCAGGTCCGTCTCAGGAAAAAGGTAAATAGAGGATTCTTACACCAGAGAGCGGGTTTTACAGGGTTTCTGCTCAGACAGTGAACACCTCGTCACAGATTTTACAAATAAAAGTTAAAAATGTAATATAAAACATTATATACAGTATATATACTGTATATTCCTAATAATCCTTTAGGTGAGTGTATATATATATATATATATATATATATATATATATATATATATACTACATACTGTATATATACATTTATGTATGTATATCTATATATATATAGTATATACATCTCTATATATATGTATATATATATATATATATATATATATATATATATATACACACACACACACACACACACACAGAGACACACATACACACACAGACACACAAACACAAACATGCACACGCACACGTACACACATACACACACACACACACACACACACACACACACACACACACACACACACACACACACACACACACACACACACACACATACACACACACACACACAGCTTTGAGTAGTTGTTAAGACTAGAAAAGATATATAAATACAGCACATTTACACACACAGTTTGTCTGAGAGGGAAGAAGTACTCCGATCTTTAATAAAAGTAGTAAAACAACGAAGCAAAAATACTGCATTACAAACTAGAAAGAAAAGAAAACTACAAACTACATAAAAGAAAATGTAGATAAAACTACAAGTACTGATTTGTGTTTCTAAATAAAGTTTCACAGTGGGGGAAACAGCGCCACTCTGTCGTTAGCCTCCACTCAGTGGTCACACCGGGTATTACACCTGCAGCTCCGCCGGATAAACGGCTTGTTGTTCACACGAAATGCGCATGCGTAATGAAATGAATGGCTGCTGCCCCTGACACGGCCCCACTAGGAAGTGTGTGCCGGACATATCCTCGCCTCCCCCGGTTGTTTGGTACCGACAGACAGTAGCATGCTCAGCGGACCGGGCCGCTCAGTCTGACCCTCGGGACCGTCTCCGCTCCGTGCTCGAGACGCCGCCGCTGCTGCTGAGCTGAGGCTCCGTGAGGCTCCGCGAGTATCCTGGCCCGGGCCACCCTGACTGCAATGGGATGCTGCGGTAGCGCGGAGGTAAGAACGGCATGGCCCGGTTCAGTACCGTCATCTGTGCCCGAGTGCCCTTCTTTTCGGTTTATTTTACCGTGAAAGGGACACCGGTCCCGTGGAAGCAGAGAGGGCCGAGCTGGGATTAGAGCCAGGAGATGTAACGGTAATCCAATTATAGTTTCTGCCGGGTTACGGAGGCCTGTTCCCCGCTGCAACGCGCAGCTGTGTGGGTCTGATTAGCAGTGGAAACGGGGCCTGAGGGCAGACCCGGCCCGGGCTTGGTATAACCGTGTTCGTTAAAGAGTAAGATCCTTTTAGTTTAACATGAAATAGCCCCGAAATCACCATCACCAAACCCACCAGACTCCGTGTAAATAATCACTACTTTTAGCGTGTGTAGAGCAGCATATCTCCACCAGACTCCATGTAAATAATCACTACTTTTAGTGTGTATAGAGCAGCATATCTCCACCAGACTCCATGTAAATAATCACTACTTTTAGTGTGTATAGAGCAGCATATCTCCACCATACTCCCTGTAAATAATCAGGACTTTTAGCATGTATAGAGCAGCATATCTCCACCAGACTCCATGTAAATAATCACTACTTTTAGTGTGTATAGAGCAGCATATCTCCACCAGACTCCATGTAAATGATCACTACTTTTAGTGTGTATAGAGCAGCATATCTCCACCAGACTCCATGTAAATGATCACTACTTTTAACATGTATACAGCAGCATATCTCCACCAGACTCCATGTAAATAATCAGGACTTTAGCATGTATAGAGAAGCATATCTCCACCAGACTCCATGTAAATAATCACTACTTTTAGCGTGTATAGAGCAGCATATCTCCATCAGACTCCATGTAAATAATCACTACTTTTAGTGTGTATAGAGCAGCATATCTCCACCAGACTCCATGTAAATAATCACTACTTTTAGTGTTTATAGAGCAGCATATCTCCACCAGACTCCATGTTAATAATCACTACTTTTAGTGTATAGAGCAGCATATCTCCACCAGACTCGATGTAAATAATCACTACTTTTAACATGTATAGAGCAGCAGATCTCCACCAGACTCCATGTAAATAATCACTACTTTTAGCGTGTATAGAGCAGCATATCTCCATCAGACTCCATGTAAATAATCACTACTTTTAGTGTGTATAGAGCAGCATATCTCCACCAGACTCCATGTAAATGCTGCTGCTCTATACATGCTAAAAGTAGTGATTATTTACATGGAGGCTGGTGGAGATGTTCTTCTCCCATAATGTTGCCTGGCCCGGCTCCGTTCCCGGTGTGACCGTGTCTTTGTGTTTTTGTTTTAGAGGACAAAGAGAGAATGGAGACCGCTGGAGGACAGGAGCTGCACCGATCTACCCTGGTTCCTGCTCTTTGCTGTCTTCTGCGTCGGCATGGTAACGACCAGCAGCCTCGCTCTGATATATACCTAAAATCTCTAAAATATCTCATTATACCTAATAACTCTATATAGACCTCTAAAGATCTCTAACCTGTCTCTCTCTGACCTGTCTAACTATTACCTGTCTGTCTCTCTCTGACCTGTCTCTCTTTCACCTGTCTGTCTCTGACTTGTCTTGCTCCGACCTGTCTGTCGACCTGTCTGTCTCTCTGACCTGTCTGTCTCTGTCTGTCTCTCTGACCTGTCTGTCTGTCTCTCTAACCTGTCCCTGTGTGTCTCTCTGACCTGTCTGTCTCTCTGACCTGTCTGTCTGTCTCTGACCTGTCTCTCTTTCACCCGTCTGTCTCTGACTTGTCTTGCTCTGACCTCTCTGTTGACCTGTCTGTCTGTCTCTCTGACCTGTCTGTCTCTCTAATCTGTCTCTGTCTGTCTCTCTAACATGTCCCTGACTGTCTCTGACCTGTCTTTTTCTCTCTGACCTGTCTGTCTCTGTCTGACCTGTCTGTCTGACCTGTCTCTCTCTCTCTCTCTCTCTCTCTCTCTCTCTCTCTCTAACCTGTCTGGCCCTCTCTGACCTGTCTTTCTCCCTGACCTGTCTGTCTCTCTCTAACCTGTCTGCCTTTGACCTGTCTGTCCCTCTCTGACCTGTCTGTCGCTCTTCAACCTGTCTGTCTCTCTAACCTACCTATCTCTCTCTGACCTGTCTGTCTCTCTCTGACCTGTCTGTCTTTCTCTAACCTGTCTGCCTCTTACCTGTCTTTGTCTCTGACCTGTCTGTCTCTCTGACCTGTCTGTCTTTCTCTGACCTGTCCCTCTCTGACCTGTCTGTCTCTCTCTGACCTGTCTGTCTCTCTGTGACCTGTCTCTCTCTCTGACCTGTCTGTCTCTCCGTCCTGCAGGGCAGCATCTGCGGCTTCAGCGCCGTCACCGGCGGCGCCGCCCGTCTCGCCTTCGGGTACGACAGCTACGGGAACACGTGCGGTCGTCGCAACGAGCCAATCGAAGGCGTCCGGCTCAGCGGCCTTGACCACACAGACAGGAAGTAGGTCCCCCCCCTTCTCTACTGCAGCTCAACATCTTTCATTTCTATCATTTTACACACACTCAGGTTTCCAGTCCATTTTATTTAAACCGCACCATTATAGTATATAATAAAGCACAATAACAAATATAAGGTATAACAAAATAAACACGGTAAAGGTCTACACATCAACTCACTACCTGGTGTTAAAGAGGCCGGACTCGGTCCTCCCGGTCAAAAAGGGACAAATATTGACATTTTATTTGAGTTAAAAAGCAGAAATTATGAATTATTTTGACTAATAGTTAATATCAGAGGAATGAAAGCACGTTGGAAGGATCCATTTTATGGTAATTTGGTTAAAAAGAAACTCAAATTTCAGATATAGACATTTTTAAAGGGCCAACAGGAGGTTCAATGAACATGTTGCTCCATGGGGGGGGGGGGCTGTATCAGCTGATCCCAGAATGTTGTTGTTGTAGAAGAGAGTGTGGAGACGTTTTGTTCTGTTTCCTCCCACGTTCAGGAACTCATGACATCAGCTGTTCTGAGCCTTTTTCAACAGGAAAACACAAATTAAAGTTTTTTTTTAGTTTTTTAAACACACACACGCACGTTTTTGTCACTTTCTGTGTTTGAAAAACGAACATTTTTGAAGTTTTCTTTGAAGTTTCTCTTTTTTTCCACTTTTGCACCCGTGTAACATAGAGGCTTTTCATCTGAAGGTCTGGTGTTTCCTGCACGTTTGTGTTCTTCCTGGACCCCTGTAACATAGAGGCTTTTAATCTGAAAGTCTGGTGTTTCCTGCAGGTTTGTGTTCTTCCTGAACCCCTGTAACATAGAGACTTTTAATCTGAAGGTCTGGTGTTTCCTGCAGGTTTGTGTTCTTCCTGGACCCCTGTAACATAGAGACTTTTAATCTGAAGGTTTGTTTCCGGTTTCCTGCAGGTTTGTGTTCTTCCTGGACCCCTGTAACATCGACATCGTGCAGAGGAAGATCCGCTCGCTGGCGCTCTGTGTGTCTCTGTGTCCCGGTGAGGAACTCGCAACCTACCAAGACCTGAAGAGGTTCGCCATGCTCAACGGTGAGTCAGCAAGCCGTGACATCACTGTGGCTGGGGAGACGGGGCTGATGGGAAATGGAGTCTGGAGACTGGAGTCCATAGAAGATCTCTCACATCTAAGCTTCTACACTTTAAACACGTTAGTCTTGGTTTTAATGATATTTTTGGGAGGGGGGATGGGGGGGTTGTTGTATTTCATTGTAACCACGGAGACGCTGGTTCTCGCTCAGCAGAGACTGACTGACATTGCTCGCCATCACGTCATTGTAATGATTTCATGTCTGATGCCGCAGAGACACACACACACACACACACACACACACACACACACACACACACACTAGAGAAAGTACAGTAACAAAGGCAGTATTAATGTGTCTGTATAGCCAGTGCCATACACAAACAGACAGACAGAGACACACTCACACACATATACACACAGAGACACACACACACACGCACACACACACACAGACCCCCCCCAGAGAAAGTACAGTAACAAAGGCAGTATTAATGTGTCTGTATCGTCAGTGCCACTCTCTCTGAAACGTGATGGCAAACAGGTTGTGTATGACTGAGTCTCTGTCACAGGCTGACACAGAGCAACCAGGCGTTTCTCTTATTTTTCGACCCCTTTTTTATTTTTTTATTTTTTTGGGATTGGATGTACATGGTCCCACAGAGCGTCCTGCTCCTCTCTAAAGAAGGGGGAGGGGCTGGTCGGATGCACTGGGTCCCACAAAGCGTCCTGCTCCTCTCTAAAGAAGGGGGGGCAGGGCCTGGTCGGATGCACTGGGTCCCACAGAGCGTCCTGCTCCTCTGTATAGAAGAGGGGCAGGCAGAGCCTGGTCGGATGCACTGGATTCCACAGAGCGTCCTGCTCCTCTCTAAAGAAGGGGGCAGAGCCTGGTCGGATGCACAGGATTCCACAGCGCGTCCTGCTCCCCTCTAAAGAAAAGGAGTGGGCAGGGTCTGGTCGGATGCACTGGGTCCCACAGAGCGTCCTGCTCCTCTCTAAAGAAAGGAGGCGGGCAGGGTCTGGGCGATTGCAGTGGGTCCCATAGAGCATCCTGCTCCTCTCTGAAGAAGGGGGGGGGGCAGGGTCTGGGCGATTGCAGTGGGTCCCATAGAGCATCCTGCTCCTCTCTGAAGAAGGGGGCAGGCCCTGGTCGTATGCACTGGGTCGCACAGAGCGTCCTGCTCCTCGTTAAAGAAGGGGGGGCAGGGCCTGGTCGGATGCACTGGGTACCCCAGAGTGTCCTGCTCCTTTCTAAAGAAAAGGAGGGGGCAGGGTCTGGTTGGATGCAGTGGGTCCCACAGAGCGTCCTGCTCCTCTCTAAAGAAAAGGAGGGGGCAGGGTCTGGTTGGATGCAGTGGGTCCCACAGAGCGTCCTGCTCCTCTCTAAAGAAGGGAGGGCGATTGCAGTGGGTCCCATAGAGCATCCTGCTCCTCTCTAAAGAAGAGGTGGGGGGCAGGGCCTGGTCGGATGCACTGGATCCTACAGAGCATCCTGCTCCTTTCTGAAGAAAGTGGGGGGCAGACAGGGCCTGGTCGGATGCATTGGGTCCCACAGAGCGTCCTGCTCCTCTCTAAAGAAGGGGGCGGCGATTGCAGTGGATCCCATAGAGCATCCTGAGAAGGTGGGGGGCAGACAGGGCCTGGTCGGATGCACTGGGTCCCACAGAGCGTCCTGCTCCTCTCTAAAGAAGTGTGGGGGGGGGGGGCTGGTCGGACGCAATGGGTCCCATAGAGCATCCTGGTCCTCTCTAAAGAAGAGGGGGGCACGGCCTGATCGGATGCACTGGATCCCACAGAGGGTCCTGCTCCTCTTCAAAGAAGAGGGGGGGCGGCAGGGCCTGGTCGGATACATTGGGTCCCACAGAGCGTCTTGCTCCTCTCCAAAGAAGAGGGCGGGGCACAGCCTGGACGGATGCACTGGGTTCCACAGAGCATCAAATCAAAATTCACTCTCTCTCTCTATCTCCCTCCCTCTCTTTCTCTATCTTCTTCCCTCTCTCTCTCAGGTTCAGAGTTGTGTTCCTACGAGTTAGCGGGTCATAAATATCCCGGTCTACCGGAGAGGTTTTCTAAATGTCCCAAACTTCCTGTTCCACCCAGGTACGTCACTCCTTTTAGCTCCACACCTGTTCCACCCGGGTACATCACTCCTTTTAGCTCCACACCTGTTCCACCCGGGTACATCACTCCTTTTAGCTCCACACCTGTTCCACCCGGGTACATCACTCCTTTTAGCTCCACACCTGTTCCACCCGGGTACGTCACACCTTTTAGCTCCACACCTGTTCCACCCGGGTACATCACACCTTTACCTCCACACCTGTTCGACTCAGGTACGTAAAACCTTTAACTCCACACCTGTTCCACCTAGG
>JABXJD010000718.1:110000-135000 GCA_013375575.1 Percina caprodes
CAGGCCGTGTGTGTGAGGTTGTAAGTGTAAATAAAGGTTGTGTGAGTGAAGACGTAACGTGTGTGTGTGTGTGTGTCCCAGATCCTGATCGTCACGGCAACAGCGTTTGCCGGCGTGCTGCTGCTGAACTCCCAGCGGGACTACGCCGAGTGGCTGCTGCCGCTCGCCATCGTGTGTCTGTTCTCCTTCCTGGCGGCACACTGCTTCCTGTCGGTGTTCGAGATCGTGGTGGACGTCCTGTTCCTCTGCTTCGCCGTCGACACCAAGTACAACGATGGCTCGCCGGGCAACGAGTTCTTCATGGACAAGGCTCTCATGGTGACACACAATATATATGATATATATTATATAATCACATATCGCTATATATTATATTAACATAACATAATCTTCATATATATTATTATTTAATAACATATCTATATAGATATGTCATTATATACAGAGTTAAAGCCTTCCAGCCCCCCGCTGCTTTCTAATCTGGAGTCTTCCTGTTTGTGTGCAGGAGTTTGTGGAGAGCAGCCGGCGGTTGGGGCGAGCGGCAGAGCGTGGGCGGAGCCGCGTGAAGGAGGCGGCGGCCGCGGTGGGGGCGGAGATGAAGCCCATGGTGAGTGACAGTGGCTGTGAAGTGGAGTCAGTGGGGGTGGGGCTGGACGACGGCGGCGGGAGTGGGAGGAGCTTCAGGAGTTCCAGGTGTACTACCTGCTGCTGGGCGTCGTGCTGGACTGGGCGCTGACGCCGCCAGGTGACGGAGGGGGCTTGGTGCTCAGTCTTAGCGAAGACGTGGTGCTCTTCCTCTGCGTCTACCTGCCCACCTCCACGCTCTTCCTGTTTGCCAGCCTGTTGCACACGCCCAGCCCTGCCCCTGGCACGCACAGCACCCAATCAGCTGCTGCTGCCGCCACAAACTGACACACAGAGACGCCTAATGCATGCTAACTGAAGCACAGAGATGCCTAACGCATGCTAACTGAAGCACAGAGACACCTAACGCATGCTAACTGAAGCACAGAGACACCTAACGCATGCTAACTGAAGCACAGAGACACCTAACGCATGCTAACTGAAGCACAGAGACACCTAACGCATGCTAACTGAAGCACAGAGACACCTAACGCATGCTAACTGAAGCACAGAGACACCTAACGCATGCTAACTGAAGCACAGACACCTAACGCATGCTAATTGAAGCACAGAGACACCTAACGCATGCTAACTGAAGCACAGAGACGCCTAACGCATGCTAATTGAAGCACAGAGACGCCTAACGCATGCTAACTGAAGCACAGAGACGCCTAACGCATGCTAACTGAAGCACAGAGACGCCTAACGCATGCTAACTGAAGCACAGAGACGCCTAACGCATGCTAACTGAAGCACAGAGACACCTAACGCATGCTAACTGAAGCACAGAGACGCCTAACGCATGCTAACTGAAGCACAGAGACACCTAACGCATGCTAACTGAAGCACAGAGACGCCTAACGCATGCTAACTGAAGCACAGACACCTAACACATGCTAACAGACGCATTACCCTTCATCGTCGTCATCATCTTCCTCATCATCATCATCATCACGCTGCTTCTTCCTCAACATCTGAAGCTGTTTGACTTTCTGTTTATTTATAATTTATTTTTTACTTTTGTATCTTTATATTCCAAACAATTTTAAAGTGTTTTTGTTTTGTCACCACGGTGCTTTCAGGGACTCAGCAGATAATCTGAGAACTCAGGTTTGTGTTTACGTATTTCAGATCTCTGCGTCTCTGTGAAACCTTAAATAAAATAATGTCAACATTCAGGTCGTCTGCTAGGTCCTTATTAAACAGTAGAAGAAGTAGAAGGTCCAGGAGGTCTTAAACTGGCCAATAGGAACCAGAGCTGGCCAAAGGGAACCAGAGCTGGCCAATAAGAACTAGAGATAATAAGGACATAATGCTTCACTCTCACCCCCATCCTGCTGTATAGTGCCCCCCCAACCATTCTGTGTGTGTGACCCTGTCTGAAGTAATGACCATGTGGGGTCGTCTGCTCTTTCCTGCAGGCTTCGGGGACAGGTACTGCTTGACCAGGACCCCCACCCACTCTGGACCCCCCACACCCCACCCCTCCCTCCCTGGACCTCCCCCCAGGACCCCCACCCTACCCTGGATCCCCCCCCAGGACCAGCCGTTTGGGACTACAGAGACATTCCAGAAGTTTATTTTTACCAACGTGTAACATGTTTACCATAGTTTCTCTCCAGGGAAACGATATTTTAATAAAAACTCTTAACAAGGTAACGAAGCACTTTATATCTCGACGCCGCTGATGCTTTCAGCCTCTTTTATACAACAGAAACAACTCGGACTGGACGCCATGTTGGATCAAGACTCTGGGCACAGGTGGAAGCTGCTCCACCATGATTGGTGGAACAGAGACGTTTGATCTGATTGGACATTTTTGCCTCTGACAGAAGTGTGCGTCAACATTATGGGATGGATCCCTACAGAGATAGACCTTTTAGTTAAAGAGTAAGATCCTTCTAGTTTAACATGAAACGGCCCCGAAATCACCATCACCAAACCCACCAGACTCCATGTAAATAATCACTGCTTTTAGTGTGTATAGAGCAGCATATCTCCACCAGACTACATGTAAATAATCACTACTTTTAGCGTGTATAGAGCAGCATATCTCCACCAGACTCCATGTAAATAATCACTACTTTTAGCGTGTATAGAGAGGCATATCTCCACCAGACTCCATGTAAATAATCATTACTTTTAGCGTGTATAGAGCAGCATATCTCCACCAGACTCCATGTAAATAATCACTACTTTTAGCGTGTATAGAGCAGCATATCTCCACATGTAAATGGGTGAATTAAGAGTTTATTCCAACCAGACCAGAGTGGTGATTGTTGGAAAGATGGAAGTTTTTTTTTTTTTTTAGTTTCTGTCCACTTTGAATGAAGTATGTTTTACAATGATAAAAGTAATGATTATTTACATGGAGTCTGGTGGAGATAAACTGCTCTACACGCTAAAAGTAGTGATTATTTACATGGAGTCTGGTGGGTTTGGTGATGGTGATTTTGGGGCTGTGTCATGATAAACAAAAACAAAGAGATTCAATATTCACTAGAAACTTTTCACATTTAACAAGCTGCAATCACAGAAGTGTTAAAATGACTCAATCTGAGTAGTTTTAGGGGAGTTGGTTTAATAACTAATCCATTAATCTCTGTTGGACTCAGACATTGTGTTTCTGATGATGAACGTTGTTCTGTGTGAAGTTTTATGAATAACGACATTTCTTTCCTGAGATGTTCAGCTTTTGTGTTTGATGGTTTTCGGGTCGGGCTTCAAAGTGATCATCAGCCAAAAACTGAATCCGTCCGTGGAAAGTCCACAACTTGCATAGAAAACTGTGTTTCACTGGATGTACTGGCCCTTTAAGAAGGTAAATAATATAAGACTATAATCTTATGAATTCTGAGGAGAAACAATAACGTTAGGAGCTACGATCACTTTGTGCAAAAGTGCTTTTAGTGGTTTGTTTTTCCACTTTTAAAAGTATTTTATTTCTATATATATATATATATATATATATATATATATATATATATATATATATATATATAGTATAGACTCTGGGCTGTAATCTGGCAGATACACAGTATGCATACCGGCAAACTAGTCACTTTTCTGTTATGAATGGCATCCCCGTATCGTATAGATCCAATTGGGGGGGGGTACAATTATAATACTAACGCCTTAACAAGCGTTCTCTACGGGACCGGATAGCAACGCTTTCTCATGCTGAGAAACAGACGGTAGAGGCAACCGCATGTTAACGCTATGGAACACCTGGCAGGTAGCGTTAGCCTACTGTTAGCTAGCAGCTGGAGTAGACATGTTATTGCTATGGAACACCTGGCAGCAGGTAGCGTTAGCCTAGTGTTAGCTAGCAGCTGGAGTAGACATGTTAACGTGTGTCTGTATGTCAGACTCCGCTTCCTCAGCCTCGTGGTGCATTCATAGTAAAGTAGTAAAATCCCCTTTTCCATCCAGTGGTTGTTTTTTTCATTTAACATTAATTTACTGGTGACATAAGTTATTATTATTGTTATTATTAAGTTATTATTTTTTTAAAATCATTTAAATTTGACCCTGTGGCCTTTGCAATAGCTGTTTTTTCTTTAAAAAATGATATATATATGTAATCTATGTATAATGTTTTACAATAATTATACATATATACTGTATATATATTATATATAATTTATATGTGTATATAATATATATATATATTACTATTACTACTAGTTAAAGTAGTAGTACTAGTCAGATGAGTAGTACTCTGGGCCCGTTTCCCGGGGACGAGCATCAGTTTTGGCGGCGATCTCTTTTTCCACTTTCTGTCAGAAGAACTTCCTGCAGCACGGAGACAACCTGACGAGATGGACACGTTGCCGCGGCAACGCTCAAAGCAAATGGACGCGTTGCTGCGGCAACGCTCTGAGCATGCTCACTAATTGCACTAAAGATGGCGTCAGTTTAAAGTAGCTGTTATGTATTCTAGATGAACAGTGTTTGTAGCTCAGATATTAACACACACACACACAGGTACAGACACAGAGAGACACACACAGGCACAGACACACACAGACCCACACAGACACAGAGACACACACACAGTGACACACACACACACCCCCGGTACACTCCCTGACGTTAATGTAGCGTGTGGATCAGATAAATGAGCTGATATATAATCATTTTGATATGAAACCGGTTAATCTGATGTAAGCATGAGTCTCAGAGGCTTCGTTCACTACTGGTTATTCTGCTGAGCCCGGGGTGCTGCGTGGTTGCCACGGTAACTGTCCTGTGTAACACTAGTGGTCAGCTTTCCTCGTGAAGAAGCTTTTCTTTTCTTCTGGGTTTTATATTTATTTCTTATGTATTTGTTTTGTAAGAAAATAATAAAATGGAAAATTTGAATATGTGTATCTTCTGTTGGAATGTAACCCCCCCAAACCTCCCCATACACCCCCTAAAACATCCCATAATCTCCCCCAATACACCCTCTAAAACATCCCATAATCTCCCCCATACACCCCCTAAAACATCTCATAATCTACCCCCATACACCCCTTAAAACATCCCATAATCTCCACCATACACCCTCTAAAACATCCCATAATCTCCCCCCATACACCCCCTAGAACATCCCATAATCTCCCCCCATACACCCCCTAAAACATCCCATAATCTCCCCTATACGCCCCCTGAAACATCCCATAATCTCCCCCCTACGCCCCCTAAAACATCCCATAATCTCCCCCCATACACCCCCTAAAACATCCTATAATCTCCACTATACACCCTCTAAAACATCCCATAATCTCCCCATACACCCCTAAAACATCCCATAATCTCCCCCATACAACCCCTGAAACATCCCATAATCTTCCCCCATACACCCCCTAAAACATCCTATAATCTCCCCATACAACCCTGAAACATCCCATAATCTCCCCCTACGCCCCTAAAACATCCCATAATCTCCCCATACACCCCCTAAAACATCCTATAATCTCCACTATACACCCTCTAAAACATCCCATAATCTCCCCCCATACACCCCCTAAAACATCCCATAATCTCCCCCCATACAACCCCTGAAACATCCCATAATCTTCCCCCATACACCCCCTAAAACATCCTATAATCTCCCCCATACAACCCCTGAAACATCCCATAATCTCCCCATACACCCCATAAAACATCCCACAATCTCCCCCCATACACCCCCTAAAACATCTCATAATCTCCCCCATACACCCCCTAAAACATCCCATAATCTCCCCCATAAACCCCCTGAAACATCCCATAATCTCCCCCCATACAACCCCTAAAACATCCCATAATCTCCCCCATACACCCCCTAAAACATCCCATAATCTCCCCATACACCCCTAAAACATCCCACAATCTCCCCCATACACCCCCTAAAACATCCCATAATCTCCCCATACACCCCCTAAAACATCCCATAATCTCCCCATACACCCCCTAAAACATCCCATAATCTCCCCATACACCCCCTAAAACATCTCATAATCTCCTCCCATACACCCCTGAAACATCCCATAATCTCCCCATACACCCCTAAAACATCCCATAATCTCCCCATACACCCCTGAAACATCCCATAATCTCCCCATACACCCCTAAAACATCCCATAATCTCCCCCATACACCCCCTAAAACATCCCATAATCTCCCCATACACCCCTAAAACATCCCATAATCTCCCCATACACCCCTGAAACATCCCATAATCTCCCCATACACCCCTGAAACATCCCATAATCTCCCCATACACCCCTGAAACATCCCATAATCTCCCCATACACCCCCTGAAACATCCCATAATCTCCCCCATACACCCCCTAAAACATCCCACAATCTCCCCCCATACACCCCCTAAAACATCCCATAATCTCCCCCATAAACCCCCTGAAACATCCCATAATCTCCCCATACACCCCTAAAACATCCCATAATCTCCCCCATACACCCCTAAAACATCCCACAATATCCCCCATACACCCCTAAAACATCCCATAATCTCCCCATACACCCCTAAAACATCCCATAATCTCCCCCATACACCCCCTAAAACATCCCATAATCTCCCCATACACCCCTAAAACATCTCATAATCTCCTCCCATACACCCCCTGAAACATCCCATAATCTCCCCATACACCCCCTAAAACATCCCATAATCTCCCCCATACACCCCCTAAAACATCCCACAATCTCCCCCCATACACCCCCTAAAACATCCCATAATCTCCCCCATACACCCCCTAAAACATCTCATAATCTCCTCCCATACACCCCCTGAAACATCCCATAATCTCCCCCATACACCCCCTAAAACATCCCATAATCTCCCCCATACACCCCTGAAACATCCCATAATCTCCCCCATACACCCCCTAAAATGAGGGAAAAGTATGTTTTATTTTGAAAAGCTAAAAAGGTATTTTAGCCAGCTCTTAGTTTGAAATCCAAGCGGATGGAAGACTTGTTAAGCAGAAAGGAGTGGAACCGGCTCGAGGGACGAATCAGGAAGAGACAAGAATCCGGATTACACAGAAGAAGAAGAAAAAGAGGAAGAAGAAGAAGACAACAACAACAACAACAACAACAACAAGATGTAATCAACGAGAACAGTAAACTACAAGTGAAGAAGAAGACTTCAGTTTGTTTTATTTACAGCAAGGTTCAGGCCCCGCCCCCCCCCAGGAGACAGGTGAGGACACGCTCTGGGTGTGTGTGTGTGTGTGTTTTAGCTGATGAGTAATCTGCTGTAATTTATGTAAAAATCATGTCACACCAAACTTCATTAAAAACCAAGACACACACACACACAGACACACACACACACACAGACACACCCACACAGAGAGAGAGAGAGAGAGAGAGGCACACACACACAGACACACCCACACACAGAGAGAGAGACACACACACACACACTTCCTGTCATTATGTCTCATTACTGCTGACATCACTTCCTGTCAGTCTGCAGGTTGTGTTCAGGGTCTGTGTGTTTTTATAACCCTTACAGCCAAAAAGAGAGAAACTAACCAATCGGAGCTGTTCTCCTGCTAGCGTTAGCACCCAACAGGCTTACACAGCAAGTTATTAACATGTTTTCAGCTGATGTTGATGATGATGATGAAGATGATTTTCTTCTTCTGTGATAAACGCTGATGGAAACCTTATTTGCTGAATAAATAATGAGTTGATTAAGTTTTAGGTCATTTTCTGGTTGCAACCCGCCACAAAACGCAGAAGAAGAAGAAGTTGTAGTTCATGTCCCCAAGTATTTCCTCTCTGTCTCACACATGGGGGCAACAAAGACAGATGGACGTGGACGGACGAGGAGACGAGAGATTTTTTGGATTTAATTTATCAGGAACTCGTTGTCCCATATTGATCATTGACAGACCGGATTGGTCAGGACTCAGACTGATTGATTATCTAATTAGTTATAGATATTAATTCAATAGTCAGCAACTAATCCTATCATATTTACCATAACAGAGTATTTTTACAGTGCATATTAGTACTTTTACTGCAGTATTCTGAATACTTCATGTTTTTACAGAGTCTCTTTATTAGAAGATGGATGGAAGCCGCCCAACAGGAAGTCCCAGCACTGCCTCACCTCGCTCACTTCCTGTCAGCGCTGACACACTTACACCAGCTGATTGGATCTCGGCTTCCGAGGAGGAAGACGCCAGGAAGAGACATCAGAGTCCTGCAGCGAGACAGAGTCCTGCAGAGAGACATCAGAGTCCTGCAGCGAGACATCCGAATCTTGCAGAGAGACATCAGAGTCCTGCAGAGGATCCTTTGACACAAAAACAGAAAGTAGAAGATTCTCCAACCGAACCGGCTCAACTAAATCTTCTTCCTACAGAGCTACAAAAACTAGGAGATCACCCAGAACCAGATCAGACTTCTCAGCCAAAACTAGATCATCTTAGTCCACATCAGACTTCTCCACTAAAACCAGATTATCTTAGTCCACATCACACTTCTCCACTAAAACCAGATTATCTTAGTCCACATCAGACTTCTCCACTAAAACCAGATTATCTTAGTCCACATCACACTTCTCCACTAAACCCAGATCCTCTTAGTCCACATCAGACTTCTCCACTAAACCCAGATCATCTTAGTCCAGATCAGAAGAAATGTGGGGATGAACATGAACAGAAACCTCTGGACCCCTGGAAGTTCACACCGAGAAACAGCGGTAACTTTCTGTGTTGTGTTAACAGCATATGTTAGCATGTTACTAGATGTTAGCATATGTTAGAATGTTAGCATATGTTAGCATTTGTTAGCATATAAAAGTCAGCATGTGTAAGCATCGTTAGCACGTGTAAGCATTGTTAGTACGTGTTAGCATATGTTAGCATACGAATGTTGACATATGTTAGGTTGTTGGCATTTTTTGTGATGTTAGCATCTTAGCCTGTGTAAGCATATGTTAGCATGTTAGCGCAGGTTAGCATATGTTAGCATGTTACCATAGTTTAGCATATGTTAGCATCTTAGCCTACATTAGCATAATAGTTTAAGAATAATATTTCTTTTTAGAACCATTTTCCAGATAAATAGTTTGATAACCAGAACGATCTTTGTTTTACAGACAAGAGAACCAAAGAGGACCTCCCACCGAATCCTCCCTCTAACCCTTCACCCCCCAACCATCAACCCCAGAACCATCTAACTGCCAACCGTTCACCCCCCAATCTTCAACCCCAGAACCATCTAACTGCCAACCCTTCACCCCCCAACCATCAACCCCAGAACCATCTAACTGCCAACCCTTCATGCCTCGATAAACAACAACAGAAAGATCTCGAGCTCCACATCTCTGAGTCCAAAGACCAGCAAAAGCAGCAGCATCTTCTTCCACCTCAGAGGCATCAGGACTCTCTCTTCAACACTGAGGCGGTGGCTCAGTCATCTCCAAACAAAGCATCAACCCAGGCCCCCCCAATTCATGCTCCACCAGTCCAGGCCCCTCCGGTCCAGGCTCTGCCGGTCCAGGCTCCACCAGTCAAGGCCCCGCCGGACCAGGCTCCACCAGTCCAGGCCCCGCCGGTCCAGGCCCCTCCGGTCCAGGTTCTGCCGGTCCAGGCCCCACCAGTCCAGGCTCCGCCAGTCCAGGCCCCGCCTCCCACGCTTGAGGTGTATTGTGACCCCGTGCGGCCGGGTCCTCTGCTTTCTACCAGAGGTGGGGGACTCGAGTTGGATTTTTGAGGACTGTCTGCCTGTGTGTAGCATATTTTGGCCTTCACCCTCTGCTTTCCTCTCCAGGTGAACCCAAGCTGTGCGGTTTCCTGCAGAAGCAGGGTGGGCCCTTGAGAGCCTGGAAGCAGCGCTGGTTCACCTATGAGGAGAAGAAGAACCAGCTGTTCTACTACCGCACACCGCAGGATGTGACGCCACTGGGCCGCGTGCAGCTCTGTAGCGCCACCTTCACCTACCCGCTGCAGGCCGAGAAGGGCACCTTCCACATCCAGACCCCTGAACGCACCTTCATACTCAAGGTAGAACCTAAATGCACCTTCATATTCAAGGTAGAACCTGAACGCACCTTCATATTCAAGCTGGAACGTGAACGCACCTTCATACTCAAGTGTGACCCGTGACATCATACATGGTTAAATGGGACATGTGACCCGTGACATCATACATGGTTAAATATGACATGTGACCCGTGACATCATACATGTGTAAATGTGACATGTGACCCATGACATCATACATTTGTAAATGTGACCCATGACATCATGCATGGTTAAATATGACATGTGACCCGTGACATCATACATGTGTTAATGTGACATGTGACCCTTGACATCATACATTTGTAAATGTGACATGGGACCCGTGACATCATGCATGGTTAAATATGACATATGACCCATGACATCATACATGTGTAAATGTGACATGTGACCCATGACATCATACATTTGTAAATGTGACCCATGACATCATGCATTGTTAAATATGACATGTGACCCGTGACATCATACATGTGTAAATGTGACATGTTACCCGTGACATCATACATTTGTAAATATGACATATGACCCATGACATCATACATTTGTAAATGTGACATGTGACCCGTGACATCATACATGGTTAAATATGACATGTGACCCGTGACATCACGCTGCAGGCAGTGACCCAGGAGCTGATGCTGTACTGGCTGCAACAGCTGCAGGTTCGACGCTGGCAGCACCAGCAGACATCCGCCTGTCTGGACCTGGCACACAACAACAACAACAACAACAACAACAACTCTGCAGGTAACACACACCACACACCTCCTGTTGGGCCGGTGTAGTTGACTTCCTGTTGGGCCGGTCTAGTAGACCTCCTGTTGGGCCGGTCTAGTTGACTTCCTGTTGGGCCGGTCTAGTAGACCTCCTGTTGGGCCAGTCGAGTTGACTTTCTGTTGGGCCGGTCTAGTAGACCTCCTGTTGGGCCGGTCGAGTTGACTTTCGGTTGGGCCGGTCTAGTAGACCTCCTGTTGGACCGGTCTAGTTGACTTTCTGTTGGGCCGGTCTAGTTGACCTCCTGTTGGACCGGTCTAGTTGACTTTCTGTTGGGCCGGTCTAGTTGACCTCCTGTTGGACCAGTCTAGTTGGTCTAGTTTTGAATTGAGTCCTTTAATGATTCTGTTTCCTGGTTGTGCAGACGACTTCCTATTTCCTGTCAGCGCGAGGACTTCCTGCCGGTGCTGGGTCTGGTGGGGAGGGGGGCCAACGTCCCGCCGCAACGCACATCGCCGCTGACGTGTCGCTCAAACATCCGCTCATCCACATCCAGTGAGTCACACTACGCTTCCCATGAGCCTCTCTGGGAGTGGAGCGGCAGCTCAAATACTACGTTTCCCATGATCCTCTCTGGGAGATATTATTAATAATATAGTTATTATCATTATCATTCATATTATTAAAATTATTATTAATATTATTATTATTATTATTATTATTATTATTATTATCATGACCAGCTGTTGTTTCTCTGTGTTTGTGCAGAAACTCGGTCCACAGTTTCCATAAGCGCTTGTCCCAGGACCCTCAGAGTCAGAGCGTGTTTCATGTTGACGCTCCGCCGTGACTCCCAAGGCTGCCTCCAGCACCACCTCAGGTACAATACCATGTTACATGGTATGATACATACATGCAACATGGACATCATACATACATATATACATACATGCAACATGGACATCATACATACATATATACATACATGCAACATGGACATCATACATACATATATACATACATACATGCAACATGGACATCATACATACATATATACATACATGCAACATGGACATCATACATACATATATACATACATACATGCAACATGGACATCATACATATATACATACATGCAACATGGACATCATACATATATACATACATACATGCAACATGGACATCATACATACATATATACATACATGCAACATGTACATCATACATACATACAGACATACATGCAGTAGCTACATATATGCAACATGGACATCATACATACATATATACATACATGCAACATGTACATCATACATACATACAGACATACATGCAGTAGCTACATATATGCAACATGGACATCATACATACATATATACATACATACATACATACATACATACATACAGTAGCTACATATATGCAACATGGACATCATACATGCATATATACATACATGCAACATGTACATCATACATACATATATACATATATATGCAACATGGACATCATACATACATACATACATACATACATACAGTAGCTACATATGCAACATGGACATCATACATACATATATACATACATACATACAGTAGCTACATATATGCAACATGGACATCATACATGCATATATACATACATATATACATATACTGTATGCAACATGGACATCATACATACATATATACATATATATGCAACATGGACATCATACATACATACATACATATATACCTACATATATACAACATGTAATCATATATACATCATACATTATACATACAACATGTAATCATACATACATATATACATAAAACATGTAATTATATATACATACAACATATAATTATATATACATCCAACATGTAATCATACATACATATAAACATACAACATGTAATTATATATACATACAACATGTAATCCTGATAATAGACACTTACAAAAATGAAAACATGAGCACAATATATCTGTATTGTCTGTCTATCTGTCTGTCTGTCTCTGTCTATCTGTTTCTCTGTCTATCTGTCTCACTCTCTGTCTGTCTGTCATTGGCAGAGCCTCCGGCCCCGCCCCCTGCCCTCTCATTGGCTGAGCCAGTAGGCCTGGCGTCCCTGACGAACGACAGGGAGTCCCCCTCACTGTTGGACAGCCTGAGTAGGAAGACGAAGACTTTGTCGTCCACCATGACGGTGTCACTCCGGATGTCCCGTCTGCAAACGGAGAAGCAGATGCTGATGAAGGAAGTCAAAGCTCAGAAGGTGATCGATTAACACATAAGATGTAGACACAAACATATGTAGACGTAGACATATGTAGAGATAGACATATGTAGACATATGTAGACATAGACATATGTAGACATATGTAAACCTATGTCTACATATGTAGACATATGTAGACATAGACATATGTAAACCTATGTAGACTTATGTAGACATAGACATACACTCACCTAAAGGATTATTAGGAACACCTGTTCAATTTCTCATTATTGCAATTTTTTTAATCAACCAATCACATGGCAGTTGCTTCAATGCATTTAGGGGTGTGGTCCTGGTCCTGGTCCAGACCATCTCCTGGACTCCAAACTGAATGTCAGAATGGGAAAGAAAGGTGATTTAAGACATTTGGAGCGTGGCCTGGTTGTTGGTGCCAGACGGGCCGGTCTGAGGATTTCACCATCTGCTCAGTTACTGGGATTCACACCCACAACCATTTCTAGGGTTTACAAAGAATGAGGGGGAAAGGGAAAAACATCCAGTATGCAGCAGTCCTGGGGGGGCATCAACAAGGCAACATGCCTTGTTGATGCTAGAGGTCAGAAGAGAATGGTCCAACTGATTCAAGCTGATAGAAGAGACACTTTGACTGAAATAACCACTTGTTACAAACGAGGAACGAGAAATTGAGACCTTCAGATGGTAGAGTCAGAATTTGGCGTAAACAGAATGAGAACATGGATCCATCATGCCTTGTTACCACTGTGCAGGCTGGTGGTGGTGGTGTAATGGTGGGGGGGATGTTTTTTCTTGGCCCACTTTAGGCCCCTTAGTGCCATTGGGCCTGGTTTAAATGCCCCGGCCTACCTGAGCATTGTTTCTGACCATGTCCCCCCCTTTATGGCCCCCATGTACCCTCCTCTGATGGCCAATCACCAGATCTCAACCCAATAGAGCATCTTTGGGATGTGGTGGACCGGGAGCTTGGTGCCCTGGATGTGGATCCCACAAATCTCCATCAACTGCAAGATGCTATCCTCTCAATATGGGCCAACATTTCTAAAGAATGCTTTCAGCACCTTGTTGGATCAATGCCACGTAGAATTAAGAAAGGGGGTCCAACACAGTATTAGTATGGTGGTCCTCATAATCCTATAGGGGAGTGTATGTAGACATAGACATATGTAGACATAGATATATGTAGAGATATGTAGACGTAGACATATGTAGAGATATGTAGAGATACGTAGACATATGTAGAGATATGTAGAGATATGTAGAGATATGTAGATGTACAGTGTCTAGAGATAGACATATGTAAAGATATGTAGAGATATGTAGACATATGTAGAGATAGACATATGAAGACATGTGTAGAGATATGTAGATGTAGACATAGACATGGTTAGAGACATGTAGAGGTACTCAGTTCCATTCCATTGTAACCAGGAGCTGGTGTGGATCCTCCACCGAGAGTTGGAGGCGTCTCAGCTGGAGAAGCGATCGTGTGCCGAGTTCCTGGCGGCAGACGGCGAGCAGGAGCGTCTGGAGCTGCTGCGACACCGCGAGCGGCAGGCGGCCGACCTGCGCCGACGGCTGGACGCTGCCAGGACGGAGGCGGACGCCGCCAGGATGGAGGTGGACACCGCCAGGACGAGTTTGGCTCAGAGAAACGCTCAGCTCGCCGAGCTGAAGGAAAACATCCGCACGCTCACTGAGAAAAACAACGCCAAGCAGCAGGTAGCCGCCTGGGAGAATACTGGATTCTGATTTGATCCGTCCAATCTGAGGACTATAGTTACCTGGTCCTCAGATCTCTGCAGGGTAAATCCAGACAGCTAGCTAGACTATCTGTCCCATCTGTCCCCGTCCTCTGTCTCTGTCCTCTGACTGCTAGCTAGAATATCTGTCCCATCTGTCCCATCCACTGTCCTCTGACAGCTAGCTAGACTATCTGTCCCATCTGTCCCATCCACTGTCTCTGTCCTCTGACTGCCAGCTAGACTTTCTGTCCCCGTCCTCTGTCTCTGTCTTCTGACAGCTAGCTAGACTATCAGTCCAATCTGTTCCCGTCCTCTGTCCTCTGACAGCTAGACTATCTGTCCAATCAGTGTCTCTGTTGATGACTAAAACTACTTCTGAACGTACACATGTTCCACCAAAACAACTTCCTTCCTGACACTATTTAGCAGCGGCACCGTGGCTCCGTCCGGAGCTTAGCCCCACCCATGATGATTCTGATTGGTCTAAAGAAATTCCAATAAACCAGAGCATGTTGTTCTCCCATCCAGAATGCTGTGTGGACTAGCCAGACCTTCCTTTGCAGAGCTGTGGAGGAAGGTCTGGACATGGGAGACTGGTTATGATAATGTGTTGTTTCCTGTCAGGTGATCATAAAGCTGTCGGATCAGGTGACTGCCGCCAGCGGTGGCGGCGGCGGCGACTCTCAGACATTCAGACAGCTTCAGCAGGAGATCGAGAACCTGAAGGTGAAATTTTGCTTAATCTGAAAATTAAATCTATATATAATAAATCTATATATTATTTAATCTCTTGTAGTCCTATATTACATATATATATATATATATATATATATATATATATATATATATATATATATATATATATATATATATATTTGCTATTGGTTTTCCTTCTCATGGAAAAACTTCCTTCTCTGCCTCAGCACTCACCGACCAATCAGGGGGAAGCACCCTAAGCACCCTAAAAGGCCCAATGCATACATTGCTCGTCTCCCTTTTTTACTCAGCCACATGGAGTTATATCTGCGATTAGGTTTTGTTACCAGTGTGTGTTGCATAGTTATGACTTCAACTTCTTGCACTTCCGCTCAACCTCCACAAGGATTGTTTTTATGCCTCAAGCAACGGCATCAACTGGCAGACGAGGTAAGGTAAGGTAAGGTAAGGTAAGGTAAGGTAAGATGAGATAAAGTAAAGTACAATAAGATAAGACAAGGTAAGAGATAAGGTAAGTTAAGGTAAGGTAAGGTAAGATAAGATATGATAAGATAAGATAAGACAAGGTAAGAGATAAGATAAGATAAGGTAAGTTAAGGTAAGGTAAGATAAGATATGATAAGATAAGATAAGGTAAAATACAATAAGACAAGGTAAGAGATAAGATAAGGTAAGATAAGGTAAGGTAAGGTAAGTTAGGATAAGATAAGGTTAGGGAAGATAAGATAAGATAAGGTAAGATAAGGTAAGGTAAGGTAAGTTAGGATAAGATAAGGTTAGGGAAGATAAGATAAGATAAGGTAAAGTACAATAAGATAAGATAAGGTAAGAGATAAGTTAAGTTAAGATAAGATAAGGTAAAGTGAAATAAGACAAGAAAAACCTTTATTTGTCCCACAGTGGGGAAATTGCGGTTGCAACAGCAAAGATAAGAGCAAAGATAGCTAAGTATACAAAATATAGCAATATTACCAGTATTATACAATAAATTACACATTAATTATTAAATTGCACTTTGAAAATTGCCCAAATGAAAATGATGCACAGATGTAATGGTAATGGAACATGGGATACATGACACAGAGTCACCAGTGTTGGTTGTTCAGTGTGACGGCTGCTGGAAGGAAAGATCTGCGGTATCTCTCCTTCACACAGCGGGGTTGCAGCAGCCATCGCTCCGTCAGACCACCCTACCCCCTCAATGACCATCCCGGTCTTTTTGCCTCGGCCACCAAGAGGATGCAGATCCCTCTGCCCCCCCAACACCATCCAAGGTATCCCCTAGAGCAGGAGTCGGCAACCTTTACCGCTCAAAGAGCCATTTTGATCCGTTTCACACAGTGAAGAAAACACTAGGAGCCACAAAACCCTTTAACCCAAAATTTTAAATGAAATAACACTGTATATGACTTTTTTTTGCCTTTGTGCTATGTGTAAACAAACTATACTGTGTTACATTTATGAAATCAATGGACGACTGCAGAGAAAATTAAATAAAATTTCTGCAATCAACAAAACATTTTTAACTCTGAAAAAAAGATGTTGGGTTGAAGGTTAAGTAAAATACTCAATGTCTATTTCACTGAACAATGAAAAAAATGAATATATGCAAAATAATTGGCAATTAAAATACTGATCATACTTGGTCATTGTGATTTCTGCTCCTGAACCTCAGTGCACATCGGGGGGCGGTATGCGCTCACCTTCATCTTCACACAGGACCGTAAGCTGTCATCTGTGAGGTGTGTCCGGTGTCTGTTTTTAATAAAGTTCATGTTGGAGAACACCTGCTCACATCCAGATGTGGATCCAAAGACCGCCAGGACTGCCAGTGCATACTCTTTCATGTTGACATACATGTCGGGGATAGCATTCCTAGTTTCAAACACAAGTTTGTCTGGTTTGGGAGGTTTTCAATATCACGCCATTTGTGATTCTGAGCAAGAACAGCCTTCTGACGTGAAACGTCTTCAAGGTCCGCTGTCAAGCTCTTGAACTGGGACACCCACATGTCTTTGTCAGCCAGCTCCATCTCCAGATCAGGTGGACTCAGTCACCCCTGGAAATGCTGTCATATTCAACAGGGATGGATCGAGGCTTAGGGGAGTGACGGGGAAGGATGATGTGGGTTTTTCCTCTCTGAACTCAATGAATCGTTTCCCAAACGATGTCTGCATTGCAATGACTGCAGAATGTAAATGCTCCAAATTCATCATGTGATCTTCTCTGAACTCTCCCAAACTGGGGAAGGGGGACAGTGTACATTTCTGTAAATCTCTGGCAAGCACTGGCAACTTGGCTCGAATGCCAGAACCTCCTCCAACATGTGCAGGGCTATGCGTTCTTCACCCTGCAGAGCTGTGTTCAGGTGTCCAGCTGTCATGGCTACCAAGAAGCTTTTCCAGCCACTCTGGCTGTTCAAAGTCAAAGTAAAAATCTGCTTTATTGTCAATTTCTTCACATGTCAAGACATACAAAGAGATCGAAATTACGTTTCCCTCTATCCCAATTCGGTCCACAGACAACATTTAAGTAAACAATATAAAAATAAGAAGGCACATACAATGAAGAAAATAAGAGCAGCAACATTTGAATTGAAAAAGTGCAGGAAATGTGAGCCCTTTGCTGCCCAGGAAGGTTTTCACTTCTTCCAGACATGCCGCAAAGCTTTTCAGCACCTCGCCTCTGGACCGCCACCGGGCTTCGTTGTGCAGCAGATGATCAGAATACGGGCTTTCCAGCTCGTCCAGTAATGAACGGAACTGAGGTTTATTTAAACCTTTCACCATTATTTTGCTCACAATCTGAAGACAACATCCATGACTCCTATGTGACACACCGTGTCACCGTGGTGCAGGACGCAGTGAAGTCAGCAACTTCCTGTCCAGCAACTTCCTGTCCAGCGACTTCTGCAGTAAAGCCACAAAGCCCTTGTGCGCTCCTGTCATACTCGGTGCCCCGTCTGTAGCCACTGACACCGTGGGGGGGGTTATTCATTTTGCTCTTAAACAATTCAAGACAGCCTCACAGACGTCCCCCCCCTTGTGTTTGGCTTTTTAGCGGTATCAACTCGATCATTTCTTCTTGTGGCCCGGTCGAGTTCACATACCGGCCTTTGTCTTCAGGGTTCTCCCAGGCAGCTGGTGGGCCAACGCTGAACCGATGTATTTAATTTGCTGTCTGGTGATGTCTTCTGTCATTTTTATGGTTCTGTCTTTGACCGTCTTTGCAGAGAGGAGCATATCCCGGATTTTTTGCACAATTTCACTCTTGTTTTTAAAGTCCGTGAATAGATGTTCTGCCTCACTATTTCCTGAACCAGCATGTGTACTGCAACTTGCTGACTTTATTCACTTCTTGAAGTGGTTTTTGCTCTGATCAGCCTTCCGTGTCAGTTCCCAAAGAGCTTTTTTTTTTCTTTCATCTCCATCCGGATATTTTTGAGCAAAGGCTGCGTGTTTATTCTGGAAATGTCTTGCGACATTTGACTTTTTGTTGTTAGCTAGCTTCTCATTACATATTAACACGCTGGTAAACTTCTCGTCAGCAGTGGAAGCAAATGAATCTGCCGGCTTCCAGAAACCACTCACTGGCGGGTGTTGCACATTGGAAGTTGTGACGTGTATTAAGAGCGACAAAAATATTTTTAATATTAAATATTAAAATATTAAAATATTTTATAATGTTACAAGATGGCCATAATCTTCATAGACTTACATTTTGAAAATGAACAAACAAAAATAAAATACATTTTAATTAAATACTCATTAATTATTTTCAAAAGCTGAGCCGCATCAGAGGGATCAAAGAGCCGTGTGCGACTCCAGAGCCACGGGTTGCCGATACTTGCCCTAGAGGGATTTCACCGCGGGTCCTTGCCCCCAGCCACAGAGCAAGCCTCGCCCCACGTTGGGCTCCCAAGAATGGCCTATTTCTGATTTTGCTCAGAAGGTCACAGGCCAATGATGCCATCAGGACCACATTATCCCCACCCACTCCCCCACCCAGACTACGCCTCGATCCTGTCCATAAATACTACAAACAGGATTGGTGACAAAGCGCAGCCCTGGAGGAGGCCAACCCTTCAGAACCTGGAATGAGTCAGAATTACTGCAAAGAACCCGGACACAGCTCTCGCTTTGGTCATACAGATATCGGATGGCCCTGAGAAGGGACCCCTCAACCCATACCCCCGCAGCACCTCCCACAGTATGTCCCAGGGGACCCGGTCATACCCCGTCTCCAGATCCACAAAACACATGTAGACCGGCTGGGCAGACTCCCAGGCTCCCTCCAGAATCCCTCCAGGCTCCCTCTACACTCACTCTAGGATACCTCCAGACTCCCTCCAGGATCCTTGCGAGAGTGAAGAAAGGTTTTAACCAATAGTGAAGCCTGTTAGAGGGTGGAGCACATACGAAATAGACATACTAGTTACTTGGATGTAACTCTAGTTCAATGAGTATGTTACTTGGATGTAACTCCAGTTCTATGAGTATGTTACCTGGATGTAACTCCAGTTCTATGAGTATGTGTGAAGCCCTCTAATTACAAGCCCAGCAGGTCCTTTATGTCGTTGCTGAGTTTAAATGGTAGACGAGTGACGTAGGTACTGGGGCTTTATAAGGGGCGGGTGCCTTAGGGTTCTAGTCCCTGATTGAGCGGGAAGTGCAGAAATCTTTTTCAGGGTGCCACGGCGGAGCCTCGAGAAGGCAAACCATTAAATCATAG
Source organism: Percina caprodes (assembly GCA_013375575.1). Lineage (NCBI taxonomy): Eukaryota > Metazoa > Chordata > Actinopteri > Perciformes > Percidae > Percina > Percina caprodes. The sequence continues at coordinate 130,311 of JABXJD010000718.1, forward strand.
ATCTATTTTCTGTTGTGGTTCTTCAGGTAATTTTTAATATATTTCTCTTGTAGTTCTTTAGGATGATCTTTATGATGATATGATATTAATAATATTCCTCCAGGATGATATTAATTATATGATATTAATTAATAATAATAACAATAACAATATTCCTCCAGGATGATATCGAGGCATATAAAACTCAGAACCAGTTCCTCAACTCTGAGATCTTCCAGCTGACCCGACTCTGGAGAACCAGTTCAGAGCAGCAGAGGAGTCTGATGATGAAGGTGGGTCTATAGGGGGGGGGGGTCTTAGAAATACCAGAACCCCTTTGAGACTCTATATTCTATGTTTGTCCCTCTGATTGGCTGTGTGTGTCCCTCTGATTGGCTGTGTGTGTCCCTCTGATAGGCTCCCCCTCTGATTGGCTGTGTGTCCCCCTCTGATTGGTTGTGTGTCCCTCTGATTGGCTGTGTGTCCCCTCTGATTGGCTGTGTGTGTCCCCTCTGATTGGCTGTGTGTCCCCCTCTGATTGTCTGTGTGTTTCCCCTCTGATTGGCTGTGTGTGTCCCCTCTGATTGGCTGTGTGTCCCTCTGATTGTCTGTGTGTCCCTCTGATTGGCTGTGTGTGTCCCTCTGATTGTCTGTGTGTGTCCCTCTGATTGTCTGTATGTGTGTCTTTCTGATTGGCTCCCCCTCTAATTGGCTGCAGTGTTCCTACCTGGAGGCCAGTACCTGTCAGGTGGAGAGCCGTTACCTGGGCATCCTGCGGCAGCTGCAGGAGATCAAACCTCTGGATGCGACCCAGCAGGGGGCCATCCAGAAGCTGATCAAGGACGCTCTGAAAAGCCAGCTGAAGACTGCCGTCAGGCTCACCGTAGCAAGGTAACCATGGCGATCTGATGTCACACAGCTCTGATGTTACACAGGGAGCTCTGATGTCACACAAGGAGCTCTGATGTCACACAGGGAGCTCTGATGTCACACAGGGAGCTCTGATGTCACACCGGGAGCACTGATGTCACATGGGGAACTCTGATGTCACATGGGGAGCTCTGATCTTACAAAAGCATCAAAAACTTACAAAAACGTATCGCTTTTTCAACGTTATTGATGCTTTTTTGATGATTGTGTTGCTGTTATTATTTCAACGCTTACGGCATCAAAAAGTACATTTGAAGTTTAAACACCAATGTCTCATGTTATTAACACAGAGACATACGTGGTCTTGTCTGGTCGGGTCAGGTATAGTCTGGTCGGGTCGGGTCTGTTCTGGTCTGGTTGGGCCTGGTCTGGTCTGGTTGAGTCTGGTCTAGTCGGGTATAGTCTGGTCGGGTATGGTCTGTTCTGTTCTGGTCGGGTCAGGTCTTGTTGAGTCAGGTCAGGTCTGGTCTGGTCTGTTCTGGTCGGGTTGGGTAAGATTGGGTTCGGGTCTCATTGGGTCGGGTCTGGTTGAGTCGGGTCTGCTTGAGTCTGACAGGTTCATTGGTTGTTGTCCTCAGAGATTACGACGAGTATGGATTTAAGATTGTTCCTGATTACGAGGTGGAGGACATGAAGCTGCTGGCGAAGATCCAGGACCTGGAGATCCGGTCTCACAACCTGCTGCACCAGGTAGGAACCAACCTGGTCTAACACCAAGTAGGAACCAAACTGGTCTAACACCATGTAGGAACCGTCCTGGTCTAACACCAAGTAGGAACCAACCTGGACCAACACCAGGTAGGAACCAAACTGGTCTAACACCAGGTAGGAACCAACCTGGTCTAACACCAGGTAGAAACCAACCTGGTCTAACACCAAGTAGGAACCAAAGTGGTCTAACTCTACATACTGTGTGTAACAGGAAGTTTCTGTATGTAACAGAAAGTGTCAGTGTGTAACAGGAAGTGTGTAACCGTGTGTGTGTCTCTTGCAGGAGGGCGGGGAGCACCACCTTGCGGGCCGCTGGGCCCAGTTCCTGGCGGGCCGGTCGGAGGACGACCTCCGTCCGTCCCCGGAGCTGAAGGCTCTGCTGCGGGGAGGCGTCCCCCCAGAATACCGGCCCCAGGTCTGGCGCTGGCTGGTCCGGACCAGAACCAGAACCCTCAGAGACCGGCACCCACAGCGCTACCAGCAGGTAAACAGGAAGTAACACCGGGGATCCCCAGGACATGAACACCTGTTTCCTGGTGAAAGTCTTGTGTTTTCTCCGTTTCCAGCTGTGTGAGAAGAGCCGGACGTCTCCCCACCCAGCCTCCAGACAGATCCAGCTGGACCTGCACCGCACCCTGACAACCAATCAGCACTTCTCCTCACCCTCTAGCCCTGCCCTCCAGCAGCTCCGCCGCATCCTTTTGGCTTTTTCCTGGCAGAACCCTGCCATTGGTTACTGCCAGGGACTCAACAGGTGCACACACGCACACACACACACATGCACACACACAAACACAAACACACACACACAGACACACAAACACACACAAACACACACACACAGACACACGAACACACACACAGACACACAAACACACACAAAGACACACACAGACACACACACACACACCCAGAAACAGACACACACATACACACACACACACACACACACATACACACACAGACACAAACACAGACGCACACACACACAGACACACACACACACACACACACACACACACACACACACACATGGACACACACTCACACACAGACACACACACACACACAAACAGATGCACACACACACACAGAGACACACACTCACACACACACACACACACATACACATACACACACATACACACACACACAGACTCACACACATGTCTCTGTCTCTCTTTCTCTGTCTCTGTGTCTCTCTGTCTGTGTCTGTCTCTGTGTCTCGGTGTCTCTGTCTAAGGCTGGCGGCCCTTGCTCTGCTGGTCCTTCAGAGTGAAGAAGACGCCTTCTGGTGTCTGGTGGCCGTGGTGGACATCATGCCCCAGGACTACTACACCAAGGACCTGCTGGCCTCTCAGGTACCTTCACAAGCTAACACATGCTAACAAATGCTAACACATGCTAACCTGCTGGACTCTCATGTTGCTTCACAAGCTAACACATGCTAACACATGCTAAGACACACTAACCTGCTGGCCTCTCAGGTTGCTTCACAAGCTAACACATGCTAACCTTTGCTGCGTGTCATTCCCCCTCTCTCTCCCCTTTCATGTTCTATGGGGCGGCTGTGGCTCAGCGGTAGAGCGGTTGCCTGCCAATTGTAAGGTTGGTGGTTCAGTCCCTGGCCCTGCAGTCCCATGTTGAAGTGTCCTTGGGCAAGACACTGAACCCTAAGTTGCCCCCGATGCTGCACCATTGGAGTGTGAATGTGTGTGAGTGTGTATTTGATGAGCAGGTGTGTAGGTGTGTGTGTGTGTGTGTTTGTGTGTGTCTGATGAGCAGCCTCGGCCACAGTGTATGAATGTGTGTGATGGTAAATCATACAGGATGGAAAAGCGCTATATAAATAAAGCACATTTACATTTAGGTAGCTTCACATGCTAACACATGCTAACCTGCTGGCCTCTCAGATAGCTTCACATACTAACAAAAGCTAACCTGCAAACCTATTGTGTGTTGTTGTGTGTTATTGTGTGTTGTTGTGTGTTATTGTGTTGTTGTGCGTCCAGGCGGACCAGCGGGTCCTGAAGGACTTCCTGTCCGAGAAGCTCCCCCGTCTCTCGGCTCATCTCCAGGACCTTGACGTGGACGTGTCCCTCGTCTCCTTCAACTGGTTCCTGGTCGTCTTCGTGGAGAGTCTCCCCAGCACCATGCTGCTGCCCCTGTGGGACGCCTTCCTGTATGAGGGGACCAAGGTACACACACAGAGACACACAGAGAGAGAGAGAGAGAGAGACAGAGAGACAGAGAAAGACATACACACACACACACACACACACACACATACAAACACAGACACACACATACACACACACAGACACATACAAACACAGACACACACAGACACACACACACACACAGAAAGAGAGACACACACACACACACACACACACAAACACACAAACAAACACACACAGACACACACACAACACTGGTGTATGTTGCAGGTTGTGTTCAGGTACACTCTGGTGTATGTTGCAGGTTGTGTTCAGGTACACTCTGGTGTATGTTGCAGGTTGTGTTCAGGTACACTCTGGTGTATGTTGCAGGTTGTGTTCAGGTACACTCTGGTGTATGTTGCAGGTTGTGTTCAGGTACACTCTGGTGTATGTTGCAGGTTGTGTTCAGGTACACTCTGGTGTATTTTGCAGGTTGTGTTCAGGTACACTCTGGTGTATGTTGCAGGTTGTGTTCAGGTACACTCTGGCTCTGTTTAAATACAAAGAGGAGGAGATCCTGAAGATCCGGGACAGCGTGGAGATCTACCAGTACCTGCGCTTCTTCACCAAGACCATCTCCGACGCCCGGTAACTTAAAACTATATATAAATATTATATATAAATATATAACCCGTCACTGCGGGTGTCTCAGCACCCTAGGGTGATTCTCTCCTGTCTCCTGTGTCCCTGCAGGCGTCTCAGCACCCTAGGGTGACTCTCTCTTGTCTCCTGTGTCCCTGCAGGCGTCTCAGCACCCTATGGTGACTCTCTCCTGTCTCCTGTGTCCCCGCAGGCATCTCAGCACCCCAGGGTGACTGTTTCCTGTCTCCTGTGTCCCTGCAGAGGTC
>JABXJD010000718.1:140000-155000 GCA_013375575.1 Percina caprodes
TCATCACACACATACACACAGACAAACAGAGAGACACACACACACACACACACACACACACACACACAGACAGACATCATCTCAAACACACACACAGACATCATCACACACACACACACACACACACAGACAGACATCATCTCAAACACACACACACAGACATCATCACACACACACACACAGACAGACATCAACACACACACACACACACAGACAGACAGACAGACATCATCTCAAACACACACACACACAGACATCATCACACACACATGCGCACATACACACACAGACATCATCTCAAACACACACACACACAGACATCATCACACACACACACACACACACACACACACATCATCACACACACACACACCCAGACATCATTACACACACTCACACTCACACACACACACACAGACATCATCACACGCACACACACACACACACACACACACAGACAGACATCAACACACACACACACACACACACACACACAGACATCATCACACACACACACACACGGACATCAACACACACACAGACATCATCACACACACACACACACAGACATCAACACACACACAAAACATAGTAGCATGAAACATTAAAGAAATATGTTTGTCACCATGGTAACGTGTGTCCCTGTAGCCATGGCAACGTCTGTCTTGGTAACCACGGTATCTGCGTCCCGGTAACCCTGGTAACGCGTGTCCCCGTAACCGTGTCTCTGTCTCAGTGGTGGACCGGCAGGGCTGCGACCCGGCGACCCGGTTCCTGGCCCCCCCCCGGGGCCCCTGGGTGGCCCTGCTGCAGAGAGGGAACTGCACCTTTAAGGAGAAGATCCTGAAGGCCGCCGCCTACAACGCCACCGCCGTGCTGATCTACAACAACTCCACGGACAAGACCGTCCGCATGGGCCACGAAGGTAAGGGAGTAATCTGATTACAGGGTAGTCTGATTACAGGGGAGTCTGATTACAGGGGAGTCTGATTATAGGGGAGTAATCTGATTACAGGAGAGTAATCTCATTACAGGGTAGTCTGATTATAGGGCAGTAATCTGATTACAGGGGAGTAATCTCATTACAGGGTAGTCTGATTATAGGGGAGTAATCTGATTACAGGGGAGTAATCTCATTACAGGGTAGACTGATTACAGGGGAGTCTGATTACAGGGTAGTCTGATTATAGGGGAGTAATCTGATTACAGGGGAGTAATCTCATTACAGGGTAGTCTGATTATAGGGGAGTAATCTCATTACAGGGTAGTCTGATTACAGGGGAGTATTCTGATTACAGGGGAGTAATCTGATTACAGGTTCTCTCACTAATAACTAGTCTGGGTATATTATACATCTGAATGATCGGAGTACCTGGAGTATTGCAGTAGTTGAGTTTTCTATATCATTAGAGTACTTTGAGTGTCTCCGGTGTCCTTCATGTCCCCCGAGACGACACCGACCCCCCTCCCCCCCTTGGACTAATCGTAACTAGTAACCTGAGACATTTAGATAAAGTGTGATAAAGGGGTGTGTGTGTGTGTGTGTGTGAGAGAGAGAGAGAGACAGAGACAGAGAGAGGAGACTTCCTGCCGATCAATGTGGACTCTAAATATAGACAGGAAGTTGTTATTAATTAATGAGGTCACTGTGACCTCACACTGTCTGTTAGCTGTGTGTGTGTGTTTGTGTGTGTGTGTGTGTTTGTGTCTGTGTATATTCTGTCCTGGTTCTGGTCCTTTCCTGATCCTGATTCTGGTCCTGGTTGCAGGTACGGGGGACACGGTGGCGGTGATGATCACCGAGGCATACGGGAGGGAGATCCTGGCCCAGCTGGAGAGGAACCTGACGGTTCTGGTCTCGGTGGTGGTGGGCCAGCGCGGTCCCACCAAGAACATCAACCGCGGGTCACTGGTGTTCGTCTCCATCTCGTTCATCGTGCTGATGATCATCTCCTCGGCCTGGCTCGTCTTCTACTTCATCCAGAAGATCCGCTACAGCAGCGCGCGCGACCGCAGCCAGGTGGCACGCTAGCACACTGCTAACATACAGGCTAACAGGCTAATATACAGGCTGCTAACACACTGCTAACAGGCTAATATACAGGCTAACAGGCTGCTAACAGGCTAAAATACAGGTAACACACTGCTAACAAGCTGATAAAAGGCTTATATACAAGCTAACAGGCTGCTAACACACCGCTAACAGGCTGCTAACATACAGGCTAACAGGCTAATATACAGGCTAAAAGGCTAATATACAGGCTTCTGACACACTGCTAAGAAGCTGCTAACATGCTAATATACAGGCTAACAGGCTTTTAACACACTGCTAACAAGCTAATAAACAGGCTAACAAGCTAATATACAGGCTAACAGGCCGCTGACATACAAGCTAACAGGCTGATAACATACTAGCTAACACACTGCAGATCTGATTCAAGCAGCAGTAATCTGATTACTCTCCTCCCTCTCTCAGCGTCGTCTTGGCGACGCAGCGAAAAAAGCCATCGGGAAGTTAACAACAAGGACGGTGAAGAAAGGAGACAAGGTACTTTAAATTAACTTTATTTACACTGTCAGATCCTAACAGATAACTTTATTTACTGTGTGTGTGTGTGTGTGTGTGTGTGTGTGTGTGTGTTTCAGGAGACAGATCCAGACTTTAACCACTGTGCTGTGTGTATTGAAGCGTACCAGCTGAACGACGTGGTCCGCATCCTGCCCTGCAAGTGAGTGACCCCCAGTTTGCTCATCTTTATTTAGGCTACACTATACACTACACACCCCCTGTCCCAGCTGCCCCCTCTTTAGTAAGGCTACCTCCGGGCAGGGTCACTCCCTCTCTGTCGCTCTCACTCATTAGGTTTTTTTAACCATTCTTGGTCTGGCCCCTCCCCTGAGACCACTTTGCCATGGGAGACCCTACCAGGAGCACACAGCTCCAGACCACACAGCCCTCAGGTTCATAGGGACACACAAACCTCTCCACCACGATAAGGTGATGGTTCCCGGGGAGGAGACCAGAGTCTGCTCCTATTTATTTAGGCTCCACTATACACTACAACCCTGTCCCAGCTGCCCCCCACCCCCACTACACACCCTAGCACCCTGTCCCTTTCCCAGCTCCCCCCTCCACTACACACTCCAGCACCCTGTCCCTGTCCCAGCTGCCCCCCACCCCCACTACACACCCTAGCACCCTGTCCCTTTCCCAGCTGCCCCCCCCCACCCCCACTACACACTCCAGCACCCTGTCCCAGCTGCCCCCCCCACCCCCACCACACCCTAGCACCCTGTCCCTGTCCCAGCTGCCCCCCACCCCCACTACACACTCCAGCACCCTGTCCCTGTCCCAGCTGCCCCCATATATATATATATATATATATATATATATATATATATATATATATATATATATAAACGTCATATGAAGTATTTTAATAGTCCTGATAAATGTTTTATGTATGTGTGTGTGTGTGTGTGTGTGTGTGTGTGTGTGTATATCTGTGTGTGTGTGTGTGTGTGTGTGTGTGTGTGTGTTTCTTTGTGTGTATCTGTGTGTGTGTGTGTGTGTGTGTGTGTGTATCTCTGTGTGTGTGTGTGTGTGTGTGTGTGTGTGTGTTTCTTTGTGTGTGTGTGTGTGTGTGTGTGTGTCAGACATGTCTTCCATAAGGTGTGTGTGGACCCCTGGCTGAACGAGCACTGCACCTGTCCGATGTGTAAACTCAACATCCTGAAAGCTCTCGGCATCGTGGTGAGTCTCCACCAATCAGAAGGTTCCGTCAAGGCTCTATTACATGTTATAATACATGTTATTATAGATGTTATTATTGTTGTCATAATAGATGTTATAAGAGATGCTATAATTGATGTTGGTATAATAGATACCACCCCTGGGTGCTAACAGCCGCTGTGTCTTCCCCCAGACCAGTGTTCCCTGTGTGGACAGTGTGGTGTTGGACGTGGAGCGTCTGGGCGTCAGCGCAGCGTCCGGCAGCCATAGGGCGCCGCCGGGCGACAGCAGCCAGCCGTCCATTAGCCTGGAGCCACTCAGCCCCCCCCACCCCGAGGCCCCGCCCAGAACTCCTGCTGACATCACCATCGCCGTGACCAGTAAGCTGTAATGTAACCTTACAGGACAGATGTTCAGCATTAGGGAGAAACAAACCTACCAGACTCCATGTAAATAATCACTTCTTTTACCATCGTAGAACACACTTCATTCAAAGTGGACAGAAACTAAATAAAACTACCAAAAGACATGGAGTCTGGTGGAGAAATGCTGCTCTATACATGCTAAAAGTAGTGATTATTTACATGGAGTCTGGTGGAGATATGCTGCTCTATACACGCTAAAAGTAGTGATTATTTACATGGAGTCTGGTGGAGATATGCTGCTCTATACACGCTAAAAGTAGTGATTATTTACATGGAGTCTGGTGGAGATATGCTGCTCTATACACACTAAAAGTAGTGATTATTTACATGGAGTCTGGTGGAGATATGCTGCTCTATACACACTAAAAGTAGTGATTATTTACATGGAGTCTGGTGGGTTATGATTGATATCTAATGATATATTGTGTTTCCAGGCGGCCACTTCTTCAGCAGGAACTCTTCGTCCCCCCGCTCCCTGGTCTGTGAGATGGAGCTGCCAGACATCGAGGCTGAGGTCGGTCGCTACGACGACAACAAGTCTTGAGAGGGGTCGCCATGGTTACCCCCCACACCTCCCCCACACCATGGACGGACAATATTTCTTGTTTTGGGGGGTGGTGATAACAACAACCGGATGAACCTTTAAACATAATTTAATCTTCAGACTGGTCTGTGTCTGGATCTGTGTCTGGATCTGTGTCTGGATCTAGGTCTGGATCTGGATCTGGGTCTGGGTCTGGATCTAGATCTAGATCTGGTTCTGGGTCTGGGTCTGGATCTGGATTTGGATCTAGGTCTGGATCTGTGGGACTTTGGAGGAACCAAAGCCGATTTTCGCCCTTTTTAGACTTTCTTTGACGTTTTTGTCTCATTTCTTTTGAACATTATCTTGTTTCCTGAAGAAAGAAAACGTGGAGGAACCGGTGCTGTCGGATCGGAGCCTGAAGTCTTTCTGAGAACTGAGTCCAGATCCCTGAAGGTATCAGGACTCTAAATAACCCTGAATGGCCCTGAAGGCATCAGGACTCTAAATAACCCTGAATGGCCCTGAAGGCATCAGGACTCTAACCCTGAAACATTTCTGTGTTTTCTGATGCATTTAGTCAGTCGAATCTCAGGACATTTGGAAATCTGAAACCTGACCCTCTGATTGGCTGGCTAAGGATGACATCATTAACAGACATTTGTGGCGTCCAATCAGAGCCTGGAGTCTTTCTGCAGACCGGAACCAGAACCAAAGGAAGACCTGAACCTGGTGTAACAGTGTTAGCTCCCTTGTAGCCTCAACACGTCTCTCTGCAGAGCTCGGAGACGTTTTAGAGATTTAAAGGAGCAGTCCCACATTTCAGAGACACAGAGCTGCTAACTGATGTTAGCTGCTGCTAACTGATGCTAGCTGCTGCTAACAGATTCCAGCTAATGCTAACTGATGCTAGCTGCTGCTAACTGATGCTAGCTGCTGCTAACTGATGTTAGTTGCTGCTAACTGATGTTAGCTGCTGAGAACAGATGCTAGCTGCTGCTGAGAACAGATGCTGAAAACAAATGCTAGCTGCTGCTGAGTACAGATGCTAGCTGCTACAAACACATGCTAGCTGTTGCTAACAGATGCTAGCTGCTGCTAACAGATGCTTAGAACAGATGCTAGCTGCTGCTACCATGGCTCGTGGCTGTGAGAGTGGCTCCTGAAGTGACGGACTGCTCCTTTAACGTGTATTAAACAGCTTCTGAATTACTCCGTGTGTAATAATCAGCTCGGTGAATATATAAACAGCATTATACAATCTATAACCTGATGAATATTATCTCTGGAGTCAGAGAAGGATGCTCTCAGTTCACTGTGTCTCCTACTGCCTCTTTAACCTGTCATTAAGGTGTCATTAAAGTGTCATTAAAGTGTCATTAAGGTGTCCTTAACATGTCATCAAAGTGTCATTAACGTGTCCTTAACACAGCTGACTAGAGCAGCTGACTACGGTAAGCGTACCTGACTCATTTCCATTTCCGGTGCTTGTGTGTTGGTAGCTTGTTGGTAGCGTGTTGCTGCTCACTAAATACTAGTTCAGTTTGTTAGATTTGCTATTACAGCGGCTAACTGTCCGCCAAACACTTATTCTTACAGTAGTTCTGCCTAAGCACTCACAGATCTTTTCATTTGTCAGCGACTTTCGTTAAATAAGTTGTTTTTAACGCTTGGTAGCTAACGCTACCGTAGCCTACTTTAGCTTAGCTGTTAGCGACTTTAGCTTAGCAGTTAGCCATGTCTTCTCCCTCTCCTACTTTCTCTTGCTCAATGTGTGAGATGTTTAGTTACTCCTCTGCATCCTTTAGCGGTAATGGTATGTGTAACAAGTGTAGTTTATTTATAGACATGGAGGCGAGGCTTACTGAGTTAGAAGTCCGGATCTGCACCATGATAGATCAGTTGTTAGTTACTGTAGCTAACCACCCCGGTAGTCGGTGCGGGCCAGCCTGAGCCTGAGTTAGCCTCTGGTAGCCGTCCCCCGGCAACTCCTGAGCAGCCAGGAAAGCATGGCTGGGTGACTGTTTGGGGCAAAAATAGTTGTAAGCTTTCAAAGGCAACGGACCACCACCAGCATCTTCACGTTTCTAACAGATTTTCCTCACTCAGCGATACTCCCGCGGAGAAACCAACTCTGGTTAACGGCAGCTCTATTTTGAGAAACGTGAAGTTGGCGAAGCCAGCGGCCATAGTTAAGTGCATCCCGGGGGCCAGAGCGGGCGACATTGAGTCTTTGAAACTGCTGGCTAAGGATAAATGTAAATACAGTAAGATTGTTATTCACGTTGATACTCAATTATATCTATCGATCAAGCCGGATGAAACTAATCAGTTAGCTAAACTTCAAATGTGCCTTCAGGATATTAAAACCTGGATGAGCTGTAATTTTCTAATGTTAAACTCAAGTTATTGCTCTGGGGCCCAAGCACCTCCGTGACGCATTATCCAAAGAGATAGTTACTCTGGATGGCATCACCCTGGCCTCCAGCATCACCCTGGCCTCCAGCACCACCCTGGCCTCCAGCATCACCCTGGCCTCCAGCACCACCCTGGCCTCCAGCACCACTGTGAGGAATCTTGGAGTTATCTTTGATCAGGATATGTCCTTTAATTCCCACATAAAGCAAATTTTAAGGATCGCCTTTTTTCACCTACGTAATATTGCAAAAATCAGGAATATCCTCTAAAAATGATGCAGAAAAACTAGTCCATGCATTTGTTACTTCTAGGCTGAATTACTGCAATTCTTTATCAGGCTGCTCGAAGACCTCCATAAAGACTCTTCAGCTGGTCCAGAATGCTGCAGCACGTGGTCTGGCAGGAACCAGGAAAAGAGATCACATCTCTCCTGTTTTAGCTTCTCTGCATTGGCTTCCTGTAAAATCCAAAATAGAATTTAAAATCCTTCTTCTCACCTACAAAGCTCTTCATGGTCAGGCACCATCTTATCTTAAAGAGCTCATAGTACCTTACAACCCCCCCAGAGCACTGCGCTCCCAGAATGCAGGGTTACTGGGGGTTCCTAGAGTCTCTAAAAGTAGAACGGGAGCCAGAGCGTTCAGCTATCAGGCTCCTCTCCTGTGGAACCAGGTTCCAGTTTGGGTTCAGGAGGGCAGACACCGTCCCCACATTTAAGAGTAAGCTTAAGACTTTCCTTTTTGATAAAGCTTATAGTTAGAGCATAGAATTAAATATTGTTAGGAAGTGAGGAGTCGCAGCGTCCGCCTAACCCGGCCCACCTGCTTCTCGTCATAGTTGTCAGATCTATCTATCATATAATCAATAATATAATAAAACTAGAGGGAGGCAGGGCATGCAGCCTGATCCGGTTGATAAGAGTTCTTGCCTGACCAGGCTCCTCTCTTTACCCTGTCTCTCCTAGTTATGCTGTTATGCTGTAATAGTTTTAGACTGCTGGGGGACTTCCTTTGACACACTGGGCTCCTCTCTCCTCTATCTTTCTATCTTTCCATTTGTGTGCATCCATGTCCCAGAAATGTTTTTTACTAACTTAGTTACTAACCTAGTTACTAACCTAGCTCTGGGGAGTCATTCCCCGGAGTCCTTATGTTCTTTTTCGCCCAGCATGTTTCCTTGGATCAAGGAGGCTCCAAAATCAGGGTAGCAGCTGTCGCCATGGTCCCGCTACACGTCCTGTGATGCCATGTTCATCCTGCTACGCTCTGCTGTGCCTTGTAATGCTAAGTGTCCTGCTATGCCATGAACTACTAAAAACCTTTATTTTTTGTGACTGTTATTGCCACTCTTCATTCTAACCCCAACCCGCCTACCAAGAGCCTGGGTCTGGGTCTAGGTCTGGGTCTGGGTCTGGGTCTGTCCGAGGTTTCTGCCTAAAAGGAAGTTTTTCCTCGCCACTGTCGCACTGTTTCTTGCTCTGGAGGGAACTACTAGAACTGTTGGGTCCTTGTAAATTCTGGAGTGTGGTCTGGAGAGACAGGGGGAGAGAGTCGATACTGCGGAGGTCAGGTGGGAGTGAGGTCCAGAGCTTGGGAGCAGAGTGGCTGAAGGCTCTGTTCTCCATGGTGACAAGTCGAGCTGGGGGTACAGTGAAGTGGGTAGAGGAGGAGGATCTGAGGGAGCGGGGGTGATGTGAAGGAGTTCAGATAGATATGGAGGAGCAAGGTTATGGATGGCTTTGAAAGTAGAGAAGTGCAGAAGGATTTTAAATTGTATTCTGAATTGAACTGGAAGCCAATGGAGCTGCTGATGGACGGGGGTCATAGGATTCAAAGAGGGGGTTCTGGTGATGACACGAGCTGCTGAGTTCTGAAGAAGTTGAAGTTTATGGAGGGTTCTTTAAGGGAGGCCAGAAAGAAGGGAGATACAGTAATCAAGGCGGGAGGTGATGATGGATAAGGATGGAGACCGTGTGAGTGGTAAGGGAGGGACGGAGGCGGTTAATGTTGCGTAGATGGAAGTATGCAGACCGGCAGATATTATTTATATGTGACTGAAAGGAGAGGGAGGAGTCGAGGATTACGCCCAGACTCTTGACCTGAGGGGAAGGGGAGACCAAGGAGTTGTCAATAGGAAGAGTAAAACTATTGATTTTGGATGGGGTGGATTTGGTGGCTACAAGGAGGAGTTCGGTTTTTTATCGCTGTTCAGTTTAAGGAAGTTTGAGGTGAACCAGTCTTTAATTTCAAGTAAGCAGTTATTAAGGGACAAGGGGGGGAGCGAGGAGGTGGGTTTACTGGATAAATAGAGCTGGATGACGTCTGCGTGGCAATGAAAATGAATGTTGAATTTATGGAAAATATTGCCAAGGGGAAGTAGGTAGGTGATGAAAAGGAGGGGGCCAAGAGCTGAACCTTGAGGGACGCCAGTAGTAACAGAGGAAAGGTGGGATGTGAAAGATTTGAGTTGAGTAAACTGAGTGCGGTCGGAGAGATATGAGCAGAACCAGTCAAGAGGGGTGAGAGATGCCAAGAGAAGATAGTCTATTGAGGAGAATGGAGTGAGAAATGGTATCAAAGGCCGCACTAAGATGGAGGAGGATGAGGATGAGGATGGAGATGAGTCCAGAATCAGCAGCTATGAGGAGATCATTGTTGATTTTTATTAGGGCAGTTTCAGTACTATGGGACCAGACTGGAAAGGTTTGCAAGGACTGTTGAGGGTAAGAAAGGCGTGGAGTTGAACAGACACTATTTTTTAATAATGAGTTGATTAAGTTTTAGGTCATTTTATGGTTGCAACCCGCCACAAAACGCAGAAGAAGAAGTTGTAGTTCATGTCCCCCAGTATTTCCTCTCTGTCTCACACATGAGGGGGGCAACAAAGACAGATGGACGTGGACGGACGAGGAGACGAGAGACTTTCTGGATTTAATTGATCAGGAACTCGTGAAGGAAATGGCCGACAAAGGTTAGGACAAGCCGTGGGACGTCTTGGGAGACAATGGAAGACGCTCAGACAGAGAGACATGTCTCAAAAAAGAGTCTCGCAGCGGTGCCGGGAGGGCAATAAAAGACAAGTTGCATCTGCACCGTCATAGCGACGTGTTGATAGCTTTGTTTTCTTATTATAGCTCGATATGTCTCTATCAACTGAAACATGAGCTCTATGTAGCCTGTCCCATATTGATCATGTGACGTTGTCCCATATTGATCATGTGATGTTGTCCCATGTTGATCATGTGATGGTAGACGTCTGTTGTGTGATTCATTGTAAATAAATGGAAACACCTTAAAATGTCTCCAACCAATCAGATGTCCCCGTCTGACCCTAAAACAGTGTGTGATGTCATCACCAACTTCATCACCAACTTCAGATAATTTGATTGACAAATGGATGGAAACTTAGCTATAGACACACACACACATACAAACAAACAGACACACACGCACACACACACACACACACACATATTTATAACTTTGCAGAGAAAGCTAGCTTTTGCTTCCACAACAACAGATCTTTGTCTATGACGTCATGACGCAGCGTGCGCAGAAGGCGTGACCTGCTGCGGCGGACCCGGAAGTGATGTTTAGTCAGCAGACTGACTAAAAACAACAACATCAGCTCGGTGTTTTTTCCTGAATTAGACGGAGCCGCCCGGGAATAACGGTTCCCTCTCCCGCTGTAAAGGCTCTCGTCTTCCGCTGTGAAGGCTCCTTTCTCCCGGAGGTTCCCCGGTGGAGGGTGCGCAGGCAGCGGGCAGGGAAGGCTCTCATCTCCCGGAGGTTCCCCGGCGGAGGGTGTGCAGGGAGCGGGCAGGGATGTGGATCCACCCGGAGGAGGTGCTGCTGGCCGGTCCGCTGTGGGTGTCCGAGCGGGCCAACCCGTTCTTCATCCTGCAGAGGAGGAGAGGACACGGCCGCGGGGGGGGGCTCTCCGGTAGGTTACAGACAGACAGACATAGACAGACACACACAGAGACAGAAAGAAAACACAGACAGACAGACACACATAAACACACACAGATACATAGACAGACACAGAGACAGAGACACACACAGACAGACAAAGACACACACATAGACAGACACACGCAGAGACAGACACACACACACAGACAGACAGACAGACAGACACACACAGACAGACATGTTTGAAAGTGTAAAGGACCCAACCAGCTGTGTGTTTAATGACATCATCTCAGCTGTATCTGAAGTCTATATAGACCTTAGTGGTCCCTAATACTGTATCTGAAGTCTCTTTTATATAGACCTTAGTGGTCCCTAATACTGTATCTGAAGTCTCTTTTATATAGACCTTAGTGGTCCCTAATACTGTATCTAAAGTCTCTTTATATAGACCTTAGTGGTCCCTAATACTGTATCTGAAGTCTCTTTTATATAGACCTTAGTGGTCCCCTAATACTGTACCTGAAGTCTCTTTTATATAGACCTTAGTGGTCCCTAATACTGTATCTGAAGTCTCTTTTATATAGACCTTAGTGGTCCCTAATACTGTATCTGAAGTCTCTTTTATATAGACCTTAGTGGTCCCCTAATACTGTATCTGAAGTCTCGTTATATAGACCTTAGTGCTCCCTTAATACTGTATCTGAAGTCTCTTTTATATAGACCTTAGTGGTCCCTAATACTGTATCTGAATTCTCTTTTATGTAGACCCAGGTCTACTGGTGGGGACCCTGTCTGTCTCTCTGTAATCTGTCTGTCTCTCTGCAGGTCTCTTGGTGGGGACCCTGGACGTGGTCCTGGACTCCAGTGCGCGGGTTGCTCCGTACCGGATCCTGCTGCAGACGGCCGACTCGCAGGTCTTCTGGAGCGTGGCGTGCGGCTCGTCCAGGAAGGAGATTACGGAGCACTGGGACTGGCTGGAGTCCAACCTGCTCCAGACCGTCTCCATCTTCGACAACGACGAGGACGTCACCACCTTCGTCAAAGGGAAGATCTTGGTATGTCACTTCCTGTAGATGGTGGACCTGGTCCCACTGGTCTCTGTCAGTTCTGTGCTAATGTCAGCCAGACTTCTCCAGACAGTAGATGATTGACCTGGTCCCACTGGTCTCTGCCAGTTCTGAGCTGATGTCAGCCAGAATTCTCCAGACAGTAGATGGTGGACCTGGTCCCATTGTTCTCTGCCAGTTCTGAGCTAATGTCAGCCAGAATTCTCCAGACAGTAGATGTTGGACCTGGTCCCACTGGTCTCTGCCGGTTCTATGCTGATGTCAGCCAGACTTCTCCAGACAGTAGATGGTGGACCTAGTCCCACTGGTCTCTGCCAGTTCTGAGCTGATGTCAGCCAGAATTCTCCAGACAGTAGATGGTGGGCCTGGTCCCACTGGTCTCTGCCGGTTCTGTGCTGATGTCAGCCAGACTTCTCCAGACAGTAGATGGTGGACCTGGTCCCATTGGTCTCTGCCAGTTCTGAGCTGATGTCAGCCAGACTTCTCCAGACAGTAGATGATTGACCTGGTCCCACTGGTCTCTGCCAGTTCTGAGCTGATGTCAGTCAGAATTCTCCAGACAGTAGATGGTGGACCTGGTCCCATTGTTCTCTGCCAGTTCTGAGCTAATGTCAGCCAGAATTCTCCAGACAGTAGATGTTGGACCTGGTCCCACTGGTCTCTGCCGGTTCTGTGCTGATGTCAGCCAGACTTCTCCAGACAGTAGATGGTGGACCTAGTCCCACTGGTCTCTGCCAGTTCTGAGCTGATGTCAGCCAGAATTCTCCAGACAGTAGATGGTGGGCCTGGTCCTACTGTTCTCTCCAGACGCTAGATGGTGGACCTGGTCCCACTGGTCTCTGCCAGTTCTGAGCTGGTGTCAGCCAGACTTCTCCAGATGGTGGACATGGTCCCACTGGTCTCTCCAGACTGTAGATGTGGACCTGGTCTCTCCAGACGGGAAATGGTGGACCTGGTCCCACTGGTCTCTCCAGACGGTAGATGGTGGACCTGGTCCAACTGGTCTCTGCCAGTTCTGAGTGGATGTCAGCCAGACTTCTCCAGACGGTAGATGGTGGACCTGGTCCCACTGGTCTCTGCCAGTTCTGAGCTGATGTCAGCCAGACTTCTCCAGACGGTAGATGGTGGACCTGGTCCCACTGGTCTCTAACTTCCTGTCCCTGCAGGGCATCATCGCGGAGGAGAAGCGTCTGCAGCAGGGCGAGGAGCCCGAGGAGGACTGTGGGAAGTTCCGGGAGGCGGAGCTGAAGATGCGGCGTCTGTTCCTGATGCCTGAAGAAGAGAAGCTGGTCAACTATTACTCCTGCAGCTATTGGAAGGGACGCGTCCCGCGGCAGGGCTGGCTCTACCTGTCCATCAACCACCTGTGCTTCTACTCCTTCCTGCTGGGCAAGGAAGGTAATACGTCCCCGTCCCGTCCTCTGTCTAACCTCCGTCCTCCGTCTCTGTGATGGCGTTCTAACCTCCGTCCCCGTCCTCCGTCTCTGCGTTCTAACCTCCGTCCCGTCCTCTGTCTCTGTTCTAACCTCCGTCCCCATCCTCTGTCTCTGTGATGGCGTTTTAACCTCCGTCCCCGTCCTCTGTCTCTGTGTCTAACCTTCGTCCCCATCCTCTGTCTCTGTGATGGCGTTCTAACCTCCGTCCCCGTCCTCCGTCTCTGCGTTCGAACCTCCGTCCCGTCCTCTGTCTCTGTTCTAACCTTCGTCCCCATCCTCTGTCTCTGTGATGGCGTTCTAACCTCCGTCCCCGTCCTCTGTCTCTGTCTCTCTGTGTCTAACCTCCGTCTCTGTGTCTCTGTGTCTCTGTGTCTAACCTCCGTCCCTGTCCTCTGTCTCTGTGTCTCTGTGTCTCTGTGTCTCTGTGTCTAACCTCCGTCCCTGTCCTCTGTCTCTGTCTCTCTGTGTCTAACCTCCGTCCCTGTCCTCTGTCTCTGTGTCTCTGTGTCTCTGTGTCTAACCTCCGTCCCTGTCCTCTGTCTCTGTGTCTCTGTGTCTAACCTCCGTCTCCGTCCTCTGTCTCTGTGTCTCCGTTCTAACCTCCGTCCCCGTCCTCTGGTCCGTCCTGTGTGTGTTCCAGTGACCCTGGTGGTGCAGTGGAGCGAGGTGACCCGTCTGGAGAAGAACGCCACGCTGGTTTTCCCGGAGAGCGTGCGTGTGAGCACGCGTCACAGCGAGCACTTCTTCTCCATGTTCATCAACATCAACGACACGTTCCGCCTGATGGAGCAGCTCGCCAACATCGCCATGCGCCAGCTGCTCGACAACGAAGCCTTCGCCGCCGACCGCTCGCTGCCCAAAGCCTGCAAGACGCTGAGGAACGTGTCCACTCTCAAGAGGTAACGCCGGAACCAAGGGGCGAGAGACCCTGTTCCCTGTGTGTTGACCTTTGACCCTGTTTCCTGCGTGTAGGCGTCACTTTGTCCCTCCGGACGAGAGAGTGGGACGAACTACATGAAGGCAAAGAATATGTATAAGTAATATACATATATGAATACTGTATGTATAATATGTAATATGTATGATAAATAATGTCACATAAAACCACAAAAGCTTAGAAAAACCCCACAGAAGAAGGGCGGCCATGTTGTGAGAGTGAGACCTCTCACAAAATGGCCGCCCTGAAGCTATTTTCTGTGTGTTGACCCTGTTTCCTGTGCGTTAACCTTTGACCCTGTTTCCTGTGCGTTGACCCTGTTTCCTGTGCGTTGAGCTTTGACTTGGGGCGTTTCTCAATCTGTGTTCTTCTATGGACTTGTGTTCTTGTGTTCTTCATGTTCGGGGCCAAAGTTCTGACCCAATACACAAGTTAGCATTTTGCCAAGAACAGTTAAAATTCCCGGATGTGATCTCGACGCCCATCTCACCGAGGATCCATCGGATGGTAACTTGTGTGAACTTGGCAGGGCCAGTATCCCATAATT
>JABXJD010000718.1:170000-182500 GCA_013375575.1 Percina caprodes
GCAATTCAAAGTATTTTACACAAAGACAGTTAAGAAACACAAGAATAAAAGTTACAGTGCAGCATAAGAAATTAAACATTAAAGAAATGAGCATCATTTAAAGAAAGGCAACATCAGAAAGAAAGGTCTTCAGTCTTGATTTAAAAGAACTGAGAGTAGCAGCAGATCTGCAGGTTTCTGGGAGTTTGTTCCAGATATGAGGAGCATAGAAACTGAACCCCCCAGATGACTTGAGAGGACTGGGGGGGTCATAGTGTAGTAGCAGACTTGTCCCAGATGACCTGAGAGGACTGGGGTGTGGGGGTCATAGTGTAGTAGCAGACCTCTCCTATTGTCACTGGCGAGATAGATAGATAGATAGATAGATAGATAGATAGATAGATGACCACTGATAAGCACGTCTGCTTTTAAGGAGCTGACTGTGTTCAGCAGTCCCATAAAGTCCAGTTTCTGCACTTCAGACTGTTGCTTTCCAACATCATGTGACCCTATATGTAGTATAATGTTCTTCACAGTTGGGTGTTCTGCCATGATATCTGGGATTCTTTGGATCAAGTCAGACACTGTGTCTTTGGGAAAACAGAGTATTTTGGTGTTTTTACTGTTTTTTAAATCTTTTACAGCAGAGTCACCCACAATCAGGGTTTGAGGCCCAGTTGTTAGCTTTTTACTTTTTGAAATGCTCTTGGTCCTTACCCTGCTGTGTGGCGATGAGACGCAATCCCGGTCATCAGATGGCTGTCCAGCGTCCAGCAGCAGAGGAGCAAATCTGTTATCCAGTTGCACACAAGGTTGTTGGGGGGCATTTTGTTGCTAGTTTTCCCTTTTGCAGCTGTCCACGGCTGTGTCCTTCTAGGTACAGGGGTCTGAAGGAGTTTGTAGTAGTCATCCACGGAGAAAGAAGGCATCTTGCTGCTAATTAGCTTTAGCTACAGTCACTGTAGGACAGGCTTGAGCTATTGGTAGGCCACACTCACGGAGAAAAATCTTAAAATATGGCAATAGCCTGCTATGTCCACAAAAAAATGTAAAGTCCAGTGATTTATAAGTGTTCAAGAGCCGCTGCTCATAGTTTCTCTCAGAGGAAAAGCAAGATTATCAGCAAAAATATGCAAGCAGAGGCAGGAGCATGCAGCAAAGCGTCTGCACTTCAAGCAGAGAAGGGACCCCCCTCCCCTACTAGAGCCCCATACAGGACTCCGTTCAAGAAGGCCAAATACTCCGAACTCTTGTTTGGTGCATTTGCACAAACAACAGTCAGAATCCACCCCCCCCAACGTAGCCGGGGGGCTTGTGAGTATCGCTGACGGGCCCTCCATCCATCTGGGCCTGGCTGCAGACAGGGGTAACCTGTCTGTCTGTAACCTGTCTGTCTGACTCTAACCTGTCTGTATTATGCTGTCACACCATAACCAACTCTGTGGCCTTTTTCAATGTTTTTGTTGTTTTTCAACAACAGCACACAGTGTTCTAACCTGTCTCCCTCTAACCCGTCTATCTATGACCTGTCTGTCTGTGACCTGTCTCTCTCTCTCTAGGAGCAGTTCATCGAGCTGTGTAAGACTCTGTATAACATGTTCAGTGAGGAGCGAGAGGAGCAGCAGCTGTACCACTCCATCGCCACCGTGGCCAGCCTGCTGCTGCGCATTGGAGAGGTCGGCAAGAAGTTCAGCAACGGGGGGGGCAGGAAGACGGAGGTTGCTCAGGGCCCACCCACTGCATCTCAGGCCCCGCCCACAGCACCACAGAACCCGCCCACTGCATTGCAGCCCCCGCCCACCATGTCTCCGGCTGCGCCCACCCACACGCAGTCTCCACCCCCTGTCGACCCTCAGTCCTCGCCCCCTGACGCCCTGTGCCGGGCCCTGGCCGAGGCCCAGCTGGAGCCAGCGGCGGCGGCGTCAGACGAGGAGGCGCGAGACGACGGGTCGGTGTCGTCCTACTCGGTGGTGAGCGCCGGCTCGCTGGGGTGCGAGGACATCGCCGACGACACGGTGCTGGTGGGCGGCGGCCAGCAGAGGCACGGAAGCGTGCTGGATGCCGATTGGTCGATCAGCTTCGAGCAGGTGCTGGCCTCGCTGCTGACAGAGCCGCCGCTCGTCGACTACTTCGAGAAAAAAACAGACGTACGAGACAAGATGGCTGCCTGCAAGGCCAAGAGGGCGGTGCAGCGGCAGATAAGCTCCGCCTCCGAACAGGAAATCACCCAGCATTCAATCTGAGTCACATACCTGTCTGTCTGCCTGTCTACCTACCTGTCTGTCTACCTACCTGTCTTCCTGTCTTCCTGTCTGCCTATCTACCTGTCTGTCTACCTATCTGTCCAGCTGTCTGTCTGTCTACCTGTCTACCTATCTGTCTGTCTACCTGTCTGTCTACCTACCTGTCTGTCTACCTGCATCTCTGTCTGTCTGTCTACCTGTCTGTCTACCTGTCTGTCTACCTGTCTGTCTGCCTGTCTCACCACCAAGTATCCAAGTTGATTTTAACTAATTGGTTTCTTTATAATCAAATAACTTTCTTATAGAAACTATTTTAGTTTTAAGGTTTAAAATCAGAAATATTCTCAAAGTTTCCTGAAGTCACCGGACCGAAGTTATCCGTTAACTGTCCTTCTGTACAGAAATATTAATAAATCATCACTTCCTGTTTCCTGTTCACAGCTCAAGGCTTTTACTTTGAAGCCTTGTCTTTTAGACGCTCAAGTCTTTTATTTTGAAGCCTTGTCTGTTATTAACTGGTCTTTTGTTGTTAGCTGAAGTCTTTTACTTTGAAGCCTTGTCTGTTAGCAGCTGAAGTCTTTTATTTTGAAGCCTTGTCTGTTAGCAGCTGAAGTCTTTTATTTTGAAGCCTTGTCTGTTGGCAGCAGGTCTTTTATTTTGAAGCCTTGTTTTTCTATGAGCTTCCTGTTGAAGCGATGATGTCAGAGGACGTGTCAGTTATTATTCTGTCGTCTAATAAATAATTTCTTCTTCTCTCGCGTCTTCTCTGGTTTTAAGCTGAACTTTATCCTCCAGCTGATATTAGATATGAACTTTAATAACGTCCCGTTCCTTACGTTCTTCTCTTATTTAATATAATTTACTATAATGAAATGTTGAAATACAGTGAAACAATCATAAAACCTCGGTGTTTACCTCTTTATAACTGTATTATCCAGAAGGACCTTATATTTTACTGTTTTTGCGTATTGTACTCACACATGACATGTAATGACATATCCGCCGGCTGATCGGAAGAGCTCGGCTCGTCTCGGCTCGGCTCGGAGACAGCGCCCGGCCACTGTGACGTAGCCTTGGAAAGAGTCAGACGCGGGAAATTGAACCGGTGGATCATCAGAGGAAAACAACCGGGTTACCTCTGATCTGTTCGGCGTCATGGCTCAAGAGTTTCACGTAGTCAGGTGTTTTAGCTGTCAGACCTTCCAGGTTCACCAGGTAACTAACACACACACACACACACACACACAGGCTAACACTGAAGATAACAACGGGGAAGCTACAGGCTAACACCGGAGCGACTGACGGGAAAGCTATAGGCTGACACCGGTGTTCCGGTTTAACGAGAGTCCATGTTAACTGGCGACCGTCAGCCAAAAGCGTCTGTTGTTGTAGTGACAACAGCTGTTGAAAACGGGGAGAGAATACGTAGCTGTCCGCGTGAATGCCTTTTTGTTAAGTTGTCATTGAAATGTTAAACATAACGACGCTACGTTACGTCTCTGATGTGTCTTTGGAGGCTAGTCTGAGGAAACCTGTCCGTCGACCGCGGTTGCTAAGGACAACAAGAAAACAGCGTTGCTCTTCCTGTTAATGTCTAGGATAACTTTTATTGAATACACCTTTTCGTCTTCAGAGCCTGTTTAAGTAAACACATGTCACGTAGAAAAGTATTTAGCCCTTTTTAAAAGTAGAAAAAAATGAAAATAACAACTTGGATTCAAACTCGTAGCTGCCTTTGTGAAAAATACACGAGTCTCAGTCTCAGTAGTCTAACCCAGCACGCCACAACATGGAGTCAGGAGGAGCATCGCTGATGTCATCTCAAACGTCATACAGAGTCTCTTAAAACGAAGAGGCAGCCAGATCAACTAGTGACCCCACAACGCTGCTGCAGATAACTCACAAGGTGCTCTTGCTCAGAAACTGTCTTCATTTGGTTTGATTCCCACAAAATGCACGCCTTGTATGTTTGTCAATGGTAAGCACGTTCAAATCAACCTGAAACTCAAATGTCCATCTCTGACAAAACAAATCATAAATAAACATGATTTCACATACACGTGTGTGCAGGATGAATAGTACAGATGGAGAACAGTTAGCATACAGTCATCGGACAGGAGGAAGGTTTTTAACAGTCCAACAACTGGAACACTGGCGGTGAGCTCCAGGTCCTGCAGCCCCGGACGGACCTTCGTCAGTGGGGCTCGGCCAGCGTGGAAACATCGCTAGAAAGCTCGGCTGCTGACCTCGATCTGATCTGATCTCCAGCGGGACACGGAGAGCTCCAGACCCGTTAGCAGCGGCACAACCCCCCTGGAGCTCACCGCCAGTGTTGGTGGAATAGCAAGCTAGCGTTAGCGAACCGGGTCTAGAGCTCTCCTTGCAATACATTTGGTGCAAAACTAATTTGTACAACACGAAGTGTTGCAGAAGTCGAGAGCGCAGCCTCGCCGCTGTGTGATGGAGAGAGCACGCTGCAGCGACAGATTCCAGAGGTTGTAATCACCAAGTTGTGGTTGTAGGAAAGGTGACTGAAGTGGAAAAATAAAATAAAATAAAATACAAGTACAGATTTTTTTTCTACAAGCTCTCAACTCATATTCTACAAGTGCTCACATCGCATCTACGCTCTCACATTTGCACCAGATTTACCTTCATAAAAAAGGGCTAAATACTTTTCTACGTGACGTGTTTACTTAAACAGGCTCTGAAGACAAATACGTGTATTCAATAAAAGGTATTCTAGACATTAACAGGAAGAGCAACGCTGTGTTCCTGTTGTCTTTAACCCTCTGAACCCTGAGGCCATTTTTACAGTTTATTGTCCGTCTGGATTTATTTTATAATAACTTGTAAAACATCAACCCTGGTGTCTACAGTCAAGATATGAACATCATTTTTTTCAGGACAAACTGGGTTAGTAGAATATTTGGGTTGCAGTGAGGTCACTTGAATGTTAAAAATGGTTGTAGGACCTTAAAGACAAATAAATAAATAAAACGGAACATGAATCTTCCAGATATGTATTGATATCACACACAGAGCAGTAAAACCTCTAAAACACTCCTCATATGTCTTGGGAGTCACACTGTGAAGAAATAATCATTATAACTTATACAGATGACAAAATACATACATTTTTTCAAAGAAAGTCCAGACGCTTTTGCCCTCATGACATTTACTTATGCCAATAATCAACATAATAATGTCATATTTATTGATATTACACCCACAGCAATGCTACACAAGCATGTGTCTAAAACAGTTCTCCTATATGCAAAAATAAACATAATAAACATTATAACTCATATAAAGCACATACTATTTACAATTCTTCAAAAAAGGCCAAAATATATGATATTAATATATAAAATAATATATAATATAAATATATGCCAAATCTCAAACCAGTGGGGCCATTTTCCTCTATAAAACGGTAGATATCTATCTTGTTCCGCTATAGCATCTTAGATCGCATTCTAGACTGGGAAGCTTGACCTCTTTAGGACTCCATACTCTTTGGGTGACGTTGTCTTCCATATATGGGCATGCTGCTGCATTTCTTCCCTAAACACACGGAGAGGAGAGACGGAGCGGGGAGCTAGCGGCAGTAATGAGCGAAAACGCAATGAATTATGGACATGAAGTGGATAAATCTTGGATATAACAGTTTGGATTTAATGCTCAACGACCCCGAAAAAGGCACAAGTTCCAGGCTGGATAAAAAATCACCTGTAGAGGCTAGAAAGACCCGGAAGAGACCTCCGGAACCGCTAACTCGTTGGCTTTTAGCTGCAACTTTCGGTGAGTCTCTATCTTTTATGGTTATTAAATGATTAAACTATGAATCAGAGGTGCTGTTTTTGATCGTGGGCGAGTCTCTCGGGTTCAGAGGGTTAACAGCAAACCGCGACGGACAGGTTTCCTCAGACTAGCCTCCAAAGACACATCAGAGACGTAACGTAGCGTCGTTATGTTTAACATTTCAATGACAACTTAACAAAAAGGCATTCACGCGGACAGCTACGTATTCTCTCCCCGTTTTCAACAGCTGTCGTCACTACGACAACAACAGGCGCTTTTGGCTGACGGTCGCCAGTTAACATGGACTCTCGTTAAACCGGAACACCGGAGCAACTGACGGGGAAGCTACAGGCTAACACCGGAGATATTAATGGGGAAGCTAACTCTGTGTCCAGTTACCCCTGTGCCGTGTCCAGTTACCCCTGTGCTGTGTCCAGTTACCCCTGTGCCAGTTACCCCTGTGCCGTGTCCAGTTACCCCTGTGCCAGTTACCCCTGTGCCGTGTCCAGTTACCCCTGTGCCAGTTACCCCTGTGCCGTGTCCAGTTACCCCTGTGCCAGTTACCCCTGTGCCAGTTACCCCTGTGCCGTGTCCAGTTACCCCTGTGCTGTTTTTATCAGGTGAAAAAAGTGAACCGGTGGAGCTGTAAACTGTGCGGAGAGAAACAGTCGCTGAAGAAGGTCAGAACATATCTCCTCCTCCCTATCTCCCACCCCCTAGCTCCTCCTCCCTATTGCCCACTCCCACCCCCAGCTCCTCCTCCCTATCTCCCACTCCCACCCCCTAGCCCCTCCCCCCTATTGCCCACTCCCACCCCCTAGCTCCTCCTCCCTATCGCCCACTCCCACCCCCTAGCTCCTCCTCAATATCTCCCATCCCCTAGCCCCTCCCCCCTATTGCCCACTCCCACCCCCTAGCTCCTCCTCCCTATCTCCCACTCCCACCCCCTAGCTCCTCCTCAATATCTCCCATCCCCTAGCTCCTCCTCCCTATTGCCCACTCCCACCCCCTAGCTCTTCCTCCCTATTGCCCACTCCCACCCCCTAGCTCTTCCTCCCTATCTCCCACTCCCACCCCCTAGCTCCTCTTCCCTATCACCCACCCCCTATTTCCCACCCACTCCCACCCCCTATCCCTATCTCCCACTCCCAACTTCTGCATTCTAATTGGTTAACAGTGGTTTGTTTGGTGTGTTCTGTGTTGTAATTGGTTAACAGGAGTTTGGGCGGGGCTCCGGGGCAGACTGCAGACGTCATGTCCAGAAACTCAACGCCATGAGAGGAGCCGTTCTACAGAAGCAGGAGGATCACACCTGGTCGCTATGGTAACCAGCCTGGATGTCTCACAATGCACTGCAGCGTTTTAAAAATCATCTCACCTGTCGCTGGTTTACTGTTCACAGGAAACAGGAAGTAGAAGAAGAAGACGAGCAGGTAAACACCCAGGGGGCAGGGCTTACGGTCAATATCACCGGGGGGCGGGGCTTATAACCCAGTAATCTCGTCTCAGGAGACTCCGGCGAGCCGTTGGAGCAAATACCTGGACACACCTGAGGAGGCGGAGCCAGAGGACGAGGAAGAGAATGTTTTGATGGACAGGCAGCGTCTCCATGGCAACAGCACAGCTGACAGGCAATACCCCCCCTCCCCCAGCATGTTATGTGTGACATGTTTGAAACCAATCGTAGTATATTACAGTAATCAGTATCCCACAATGCAATGCGGTACTAACTCTGGGCTCTACGCCTACATCAGTATCCCACAATGCAATGCGGTAGTAACGACAGCGTTCAGCTCTGTAAAACATAACTTTAATGTAATTTTCTACATATATTAAAGGACTTATTAACCTTTAAGAAGAAGAATCTCTGAATTCTACAGAAGGAAATATGAAATCATGCTTCAGTGTCATCTTCCCGTTAGAGCCCGCAGAAGAACTCGCCTGCCTTTAACATCAGAGCTCTTTATATTTTATATCTTTAATTGTGCTTAATGTTGAGCTTGATTGATAAATATAATTAGGTGTTGTCTGCACAGTGGAAGTTAATGAGTGTTTCTTAATAATTCAGGTGTGTGTCTGTAAAGTTAAATTATGAATTATTATAAATATATATTATTTAAATTAAGTCGTCTGTGTTCTGACAGGAAGAGGAAGAGAAGACAGAGCAGCTACACACCTGAACAGGTAACACCCACGCACCTGGAACGGGTAACACCCACACACCTGAACGGGTAACACCCACTCACCTGAACGGGTAACACCCACTCACCTGAACGGGTAACACCCACACACCAGAACGGGTAACACCCACACACCTGAACGGGTAACACCCACTCACCTGAACGGGTAACACCCACTCACCTGAACGGGTAACACCCACGCACCTGAACGGGTAACACCCACACACCAGAATGGGTAACACCCACGCACCTGAACGGGTAACACCCACTCACCTGAACGGGTAACACCCACGCACCTGAACGGGTAACACCCACACACCAGAATGGGTAACACCCACGCACCTGAACGGGTAACACCCACGCACCTGAACGGGTAACACCCACGCACCTGAACGGGTAACACCCACGCACCTGAACGGGTAACACCCACACACCAGAACGGGTAACACCCACACACCAGAACGGGTAACACCCACTTTACGCCATCATAACTTTTATTATAATAACAGTAAAGTCCAAGAAGCCATCACTGGTTCTACTTATTATTTTTATTTTTTTATTTATATTATTTTACGGTGTTTACACAGATAACAGTGTGTGTGTGTGTGTGTGTGTGTGTGTGTGTATAAACACAGTGTACTTTTTATGACTTTTTAGGAAATATATATATATATATACACTCACCGGCCACTTTATTAGGTACACCTGTCCAACTGCTCGTTAACACTTAATTTCTAAGCAGCCAATCACATGGCGGCAACTCAGTGCATTTAGGCATGTAGACATGGTCAAGAGAATCTCCTGCAGTTCAAACCGAGCATCAGTATGGGGAAGAAAGGTGATTTGAGTGACTTTGAACGTGGCATGATTGTTGGTGCCAGAAGGGCTGGTCTGAGTATTTCAGAAACTGCTAATCTACTGGGATTTTCACGCACAACCATCTCTAGGGTTTACAGAGAATGGTCCGAAAAGAAAAAACATCCAGTGAGCGGCAGTTCTGTGGGCGGAAATGCCTTGTTGATGCCAGAGGTCAGAGGAGAATGGCCAGACTGGTTCGAGCTGATAGAAGGGCAACAGTGACTCAAATAACCACCCGTTACAACCAAGGTGGGCAGAAGAGCATCTCTGAACGCACAGTACGCCGAACTTTGAGGCAGATGGGCTACAGCAGCAGAAGACCACATCGGGTGCCACTCCTTTCAGCTAAGAACAGGAAACTGAGACTACAATTTGCACAAGCTCATCGAAATTGGACAATAGAAGATTGGAAAACGTTGCCTGGTCTGATGAGTCTCGATTTCTGCTGCAACAGTCGGATGGTAGGGTCAGAATTTGGCGCCTACAACATGAAAGCATGGATCCATCCTGCCTTGTATCAACGGTTCAGGCTGGTGGTGGTGGTGTCATGGTGTGGGGAATATTTTCTTGGCACTCTTTGGGCCCCTTGGTACCAATTGAGCATCGTTGCAACGCCACAGCCTACCTGAGTATTGTTGCTGACCATGTCCATCCCTTTATGACCATAATGTACCCAACTTCTGATGGCTACTTTCAGCAGGATAATGCGCCATGTCATAAAGCTGGAATCATCACAGACTGGTTTCTTGAACATGACAATGAGTTCGCTGTACTCAAATGGCCTCCACAGTCACCAGATCTCAATCCAATAGAGCATCTTTGGGATGTGGTGGAACGGGAGATTCGCATCATGGATGTGCAGCCGACAAATCTGCGGCAACTGTGTGATGCCATCATGTCAATATGGACCAAACTCCCTGAGGAATGCTTCCAGCACCTTGTTGAATCTATGCCACGAAGAATTGAGGCAGTTCTGAAGGCAAAAGGGGGTCCAACCCGTTACTAGCATGGGGTACCTAATAAAGTGGCCGGTGAGTGTATATATAAGCAATGAAAATAAAATTGTATTGATTGTATTTTCTGCAGACAAACTGGACAACCTCAGCCGGGCCCTCCAGTTCTCCCAGTCTGGACCGACCCAGACCCAGTCTGGACTGGACGGGTCTGACCCATCCCAGTCCACCCAGCATTAGTTCTGGACCGGCCAGAAGTTGGTCTTGTTTCCTCAGTGGTTCTGAGAGTCCAGAGGGGGCGGAGCCTCTGGACAGTGGGAGGAGTCCGGCACTGGGCGGAGCTGCCTCTCTGCCCTGTGATGTCACACAGGCCCCGCCCCGCCCCCTCCTTCCTGCTTCCTCCATGTTTGAGAGCGGTGAAGATTTCAGCTACGACGACTTCTAGATGAACTCGGTCATTGATTGGACGATCGCGTAGTTATCAAATTAAATATGTATTGTACATGTTGGACTGTACTGCGTAGTTTATATTCTTGCTGTTCTTTCAAAAAGTACATATTGCATACTTTATATCTGTACTGTTCTTTCAAAATAAAATTTATATATTTGTGCTCTACGCTTTCAAAATAGAGTACGTATTGACCACAACTACAGATCTTGTTTTTATAGTTCAAAATAACACAAAGCAGCCACATGTTAACCAATAAAAAATACTAACCCT
Source organism: Percina caprodes (assembly GCA_013375575.1). Taxonomy (NCBI): domain Eukaryota; kingdom Metazoa; phylum Chordata; class Actinopteri; order Perciformes; family Percidae; genus Percina; species Percina caprodes. Next base: position 180,739 of record JABXJD010000718.1, read on the forward strand.
AACCCCCTATCAAACCTTCTTTTTTAAGTTAAATTGTTGAAAAAGCGTTTTTCAACAACTCAACCATTTCTTGTCACGAAACAACAGTTTTGATACATTTCAGTCGGGTTTCCGACCCCACCACAGCACTGAGACGGCTCTCGTTAAGGTCTAATTACATCCACCTTACACAGATAGTGGCTCAGTCTTAGTATTACTAGATCTCAGTCTTACTAATACTAGATCTCAGTCGTAGTATTACTGATCTCAGTCTTAGTATTACTGATCTCAGTCGTAGTATTACTAGATCTCAGTTGTAGTATTACTGATCTCAGTCTTAGTATTACTAGATCTCAGTCGTAGTATTACTGATCTCAGTCTTAGTATTACTGATCTCAGTCGTAGTATTACTAGATCTCAGTCGTAGTATTATTGATCTCAGTCTTAATATTACTGATCTCAGTCTTAGTATTACTAGATCTCAGTCTTAGTATTACTTGATCTCAGTCTTAGTATTACTAGATCTTAGTCTTAGTATTACTAGATCTCAGTCTTAGTATTACTGATCTCACAACTGGGTTGGCCTTTCTGGCTCAGTACTAAACTGGTTTGAATCCTACTTACAGAGTCGGGATTACTTTGTGTCAATAGGTAATTATAAATCTGAACTTACAAATATGACGTGTGGAGTTCCCCAAGGCTCCATTCTGGGGCCTCTTCTGTTTAACATCTACATGCTTCCACTGGCTCAGATTATGGAAAACAACAAAATAAGTTACCATAGTTATGCGGACGACACACAACTTTACATAACCTTATCGCCAGGGGACTATAGTCCAATACAAAAACTGACTAAATGCATTGAACAATTTAACGGCTGGATGTGCCAGAACTTTCTGAAATTAAATGAAGGAAAAACTGAGGTGGTCTGCACTCAGCTTCAAACAACAATGTTAAAAACAACAGACAAAGCCAGAAATCTTGGTGTAGTCATGGACTCTGATCTGAATTTTAACAGCCACATTAAGACAATTATAAAGTCAGCCTATTATCACCTTAAGAATATATCAAGGGTTAAAGGACTTATGTGTCAACAGGGGTCCATGCTGTCATCTTCAGTAGACTTGACTACTGTAACGGGGTCTTTACAGGTCTCCCTAAAGAATCAATCAGACAGCTGCGGCTGATTCAGAACGCTGCTGCTCGAGTCCTCACTGAGACCAAGAGACTGGATCACATCACTCCAGTCCAAACTGAGACCAAGAGACTGGATCACATCACTCCAGTCCTCACTGAGACCAAGAGACTGGATCACAACACTCCGGTCCTCACTGAGACCAAGCGACTGGATCACATCACTCCGGTCCTCACTGAGACCAAGAGACTGGATCACATCACTCCGGTCCTCACTGAGACCAAAAGACTGGATCACATCACTCCAAGAATTGATTTCAAAGTACTTTTGCTAGTTTATAAATCACTAAACGGCTTAGGGCCAAAACACATTTCTGATCTTCTAATACACTACGACCCCCCCCAGACCTCTCAGGTCATCTACTACACTATGACCCCCCCAGACCTCTCAGGTCATCTGGGACAGGTCTGCTACTACACTATGACCCCCCCAGACCTTTCAGGTCATTTGGGACAGGTCTGCTACTACACTATGACCCACTATGATAAAAATATATGCTGAATTCTTCCTGTGATGATGTCATCACACATTGTGTATATTAGTGCTGTTGTCTTTCAAAATAAAGTACACATTGTGTGTATTAGTGTT
>JABXJD010000718.1:187500-188592 GCA_013375575.1 Percina caprodes
ACCTCCTTCACCGCCTCGTCCTTCCCCATCAGGTAGGCCTTCACCGTCTGCGCCATGTCCGGGACCGCTCCGGTTACCGGGACAAGTGTAGACTCTGGGCGGACACACGGGACCAGACTCCGGCTGGAAAACACGAACTTTACGCTCCGGGTACCGGGAGAACCGTAGACTCTGGGCGGACACACGGGACCAGACTCCGGCTGGAGAACTTGAACTTTACGCTCCGGTTACCGGGAGAACCGTAGACTCTGGGCGGACACACGGGACCAGACTCCGGCTGGAGAACTTGAACTTTACGCTCCGGTTACCGGGAGAACCGTAGACTCTGGGCGGACACACTTTAAGAGACTTTCGGAGGAACTTTGTGACGCAGCTTTTAATACGCTCACCTTTATGTTTACTTCCGTGACGACGAGAAAAAATACGTGGCCTCTCATTGGTCCGCTGACAGAGTCCCGCCCAGACGACCAATGAGAAGCCGAGGTATGACAGAGCACTTTCCAATGAGGGAATTCCCCCGGAGTCAGCTGACCAACAGGTTTACCAGGAATAAAGTTCAGAAGAAGAAAAACAAAGCTGCGTCATCGCGTTAAATGAAGTTTAAAAACTTGATTTTATATTCACAAACAGAATATTTCAATTCATTTTTTACCCTTTCTCATAGATACAGTAGAGCTTTCCCCAGAATCCTCTTAATGAAGAGGATTTCATCTGATTATACATGTACTTGTTATTATATATATGTAATATTTATACATTTTCATTCATATTACTGCATACATCCGTTTTAATTTGAGGAAAATTATGTAAAAAAGTGTAAAAACAGACAGAATCAAACTTGAACTCCTTTATATTTGAGTTTAATAAAGTTTATAAATATTATTCTATTTGCAACAACAAAACACACTGTCACTTAACTTCAATGTCAATAAAGTTTATCTGAACTTCTGTAGTCTCTTCTGTTTTTATTTCAGTTTGTGTTTCTGATTGTTTTCAGAAGTTGTTGAGGTGTGACATCTTCATGTGAATGGTGTGGACCTGCAGCAGCCAATCAGCAGCAGAGTTGGTGTCAGGTGATGCTGAGTCATTGTC
>JABXJD010003600.1:10000-11353 GCA_013375575.1 Percina caprodes
TGAGTTGGGTTTATTTGTTTTATTCTCTTATTGATCTTGTTGAAGCTGTTCATGTTGGTTCATATGGGGGGGGGGGGGGTCAGCTGAAGACTCGCTGTCCTAGGTGGTCAGACTAGGTGTCCGAGTACTTGATATTACCCCGCAAACTATGAATAAATACTTTTAGATGTACTATACTATGATTTCTTTTACATTTTTCTACATACTATATTTTTTGACTTTTTTTTACGTACTATAACTTTCGACTTCTGACATATTATACTATGACTTTTTGACATATTATACTATACTTTAACTTTTTGACATATTTTACTATGACTTTTATACATTTTTTTTAGACATGTATGATAACTTTTCTGACGTTTCTTTGATATACTATGACTTTTTGTCTTTTTCAATTTTATTTATAGTATCAATTCATAACAAGAGTTATCTCGAAACACTTTACAGATAGAGCAGGTCTAGACCAGATAGAGCAGGTCTAGACCAGATAGAGTAGGTCTAGACCAGATAGAGCAGGTCTAGACCAGATAGGCAGAGTCTAGACCAGATAGAGCAGGTCTAGCCAGAATAGAGCAGAGTCTAGACCAGATAGTAGTCTAGACGACACCCTATTACAAGGAACCAGTTCAGGTGGTTCCCTCCAGAGCAACAACAGTGGCGAGGAAAAACTTCCTTTTAGGAAGAAACTGGACAGACCCAGACCCAGACCCAGACCCAGACCCAGAACCAGACTCTTATACATAGTGTGTCTGACGACCGGTTGAGGTTAGTTGACATACTATACTAGGACTTTTTGTCTTTTTGACATATTGTACTAGGACTTTTATATTTTTAGACGTGTACTACAACTTTTGTGACGTTAATCTGACATTGATACTATGACTTACTTTACTTTTTGACATACTATACATACATTTTTATAAATCTTTGACATACTATACTATGACTTTTAGTCTTGACATATACTATACTGACTTTTAGTCTTGACCTTACTACACTATGACACATGTCTTTGACATACTATACTGTGACTTATTTTACTTTATTATTGACATATACTATAATAGGCTTTTATCATATTTTATTAACTTTATTATACTTTGACTTTTTCCATGTTTTTCAACATACTATACAAGGACTTTTATGACTCTTTATCCGACATGGGACATCTCTTTCAGAGGTGCTGTCCTCTACCATTGGATGGATTCAGTACCAAGAAGCTGGGACCAGCCTGTGCACCAATCAGGAAGAGGCTCCGCCTGGTATTAACCAATCACAACAGCCTGCACATTTCCATGTGCTGAGCTTTGACTTCTTTTAGGGCGAGAGAGAGTAACAGCGCTCTGCTGG
>JABXJD010002382.1:5000-7500 GCA_013375575.1 Percina caprodes
CAGAGAATAATTTGCCGGAGAAAGCAGCGCAGGTCTTCAGTCCATCGGTCACCGTACTCCACTGCCCCAACTCACCCAGAGACACCGAGGCATTCTGGGAAATGGAGTCTGAGAAGAGCCCTTTCCTGGGCCCCCAAGGAGAACCACAGGACTACAACCAACATGGCTACCCGTATGAGTGGGCTGAGGACATGCCTCCTGCCAGATGTAAATATACCTGTCTGTCTCTCTGTCTGTCTCACTGTCTATCTGTGTGACAACATTATTGGATGGATCCATACAGAGATAGACTTTTAATTAAAGAGTAAGATCCTTTTAGTTTAGCATGAAACAGAAATCACCATCACCAAACCCACCAGACTCCATGTAAATAATCACTACTTTTAGTGTGTATAGAGCAACATATCTCCACCAGACTCCATGTAAATAATCACTACTTTTAGTGTGTATAGAGCAGCATATCTCCACCAGACTCCATGTAAATAATCACTACTTTTAGCGTGTATAGAGCAGCATATCTCCACCAGACTCCATGTAAGTAACCACTACTTTTATGTCTGTCTGTCCGTCTCAGGTGGGACTGGCTGTCTCAGCAGGGACGTCCTGAAAGGGGGCGTGTCCCTGATGACATCAGCGCTCTTCTTCCCCTTCTGGTGTGGGGGGGGTTTGTCTTCCTGCCGTTTGACGCCCCGCTGATGGACAGCGCCGAGCTCCGACTCGTCTACGCACTGCGCTGCTCTGTGTTTGCCACCGTTCCCATCGTCCTCGGTGAGTAGGACAGCTGTCTGCTTGTCTGTCTGTCTGCTTGTCTGTCTCTCTAACCTGTCTGTTTGCCTGCCTGTCTGTCTGCCTCAGGTTGGTTGGTGCTCGGCGTCAGTCGGCTCAGGTCCGCTGTGATTCGTCCTCTGTTTGATGACGAGTTGAAGGAGACGGAGCCTCAGGACGTCACTGTCCACCGCCGCTTTGTTTCTGACTCCGCCTCCTTGTTCCTGATCTACTTCCTGCAACTGGTTGTCATGGCGATGTACCTGAGCCAGCACCAGCTGAAGCTCGTCCCCGCTGACCGCTCTTCGCCTTCGGACGGTAAGACTTGGAGGAAGTGTGTTTTACGATGGTAAATTACTGATTAATTTCATGAAGTCTGGTGGAGATATGCTGCTCTATACACTCTAAAAATAGTGATTATTTACATGGAGTCTGGTGGAGATATGCTGCTCTATACACGCTAAAAGTAGTGATTATTTACATGGAGTCTGGTGGAGATATGCTGCTCTATACACACTAAAAGTAGTGATTATTTACATGGAGTCTGGTGGAGATATGCTGCTCTATACACGCTAAAAGTAGTGATTATTTACATGGAGTCTGGTGGAGATATGCTGCTCTATACACACTAAAAGTAGTGATTATTTACATGGAGTCTGGTGGAGATATGCTGCTCTATACACACTAAAAGTAGTGATTATTTACATGGAGTCTGGTGGAGATATGCTGCTCTATACACACTAATAGTGATTATTTACATGGAGTCTGGTGGAGATATGCTGCTCTATACACACTAAAAGTAGTGATTATTTACATGGAGTCTGGTGGGTTTGCTTTGTCTCTTCAGCTCTGTGTAAAGGTGTGTTTGTTTCATGTCTCTAGGCTGGTCTACTCTGAGTAAAGGTGTGTTTGTTTCATGTCTCTAGGCTGGTCTACTCTGAGTAAAGGTGTGTTTGTTTCGTGTCTCCAGGCTGGTGTACTGGGTGGCGGCAGCGTGCGGCAGCAGTGTCCGGGCGTTTGGTTTCGCCTCCTTCCTGCCGAGTCTCGCCATGATGGCTGCCAACATCTACTTCCTGTTCGCGGTGGAGGCGGAGGGGTCCATCTTCAGCCGGGGACGAGCTGACTCCGCCCCAACCCCCGGCAGGCAGCGGTTCTGGGGATGACATCATCACTCACCTGATACATTTATTCTATTTGTTTATGTTGATAGTTTTATTTTGAAGGCGCTAAGCTCCGCCCACTCATCTGTTTCTGAGTAGAAACTACTTCCTGTCGTCATTGATTTTGTTTTGTTGATGCTGTATTTTCATGTGTTCCGGATGAAGAATTGTTTTCATATTTCAGAATAAAAGCCCAACATCTAGAGTCTGTTTCTCCAGTTGAACCAACACCTCCAAACAGGAAGCAGACAGCCTGACTCCACAATAAAAGCCCTTTTAAAAAGGGTAGAGTTCAGACAGGAAGTTCATTTATTAAAAATATTAATAACCCCGTCGCATATTTATAATTTCTGATGTAATTATGACCGACGGTTAGAAGTAGCATCGTTAACCCGGAGCCAGACAGGAAGTTCATATTTAATAGATATATTTTATATATATATACACAGTAGTAAACTAGTACTGAAATAAGTTTTAAATGAAACTAAACAACGATCAATAATCACCAAAGTTCTCCTCATAACCACTGATTATGTTATTAGTTATATCTGACATTAAGAGTTTCTAATTGAATT
>JABXJD010002382.1:12500-37500 GCA_013375575.1 Percina caprodes
GTCTTTATCCGACCAATCACAGCCCTCCATGTGTGTTTTCAGACCTTATAGTAAGCCAACACTAAGCTACTTTAGGTTATTTTATCTTTCAGTGAAATATTGGGTGAACTTCATTCCCGTAATTCAACCAATCACAGCCCCTCCCTGAGTGTTTTCAGACCTTGTAGTTCCTGTGTGCGTCCATCTTCCTCCTCTGGCGCCGGCTCGTCATTGGTTGGTTCTTAAGCCCCTCCTCTTCCTCCTCCAGCTCTGGGAGCGTCACTTCCTCGAAGCCGCAGCTGGCTCCACCCCCTAACACAAGGCCACCGCCCTCCCCGCCGTCCAACCCGCCCCCTCCGTCCTCCGGCCAATGAGCTTCTTCAAACTGTCCTGGGCGGGCCGGAGGGGGACGGAGCTCGTCGAAAAACACCCAGAATTCAGTCTGAAGGTGGGTGTGGCCTTTCAGCAGCGCCGACATCTGAGCCTTTAACTGGAAAATATATAAAAAATATCAATAATAATAATAATAATAATAATAATAATAATATCACCCAGGGGGAAGTCAAAGGGTCAACATATTCTATATATTACATATACATCATTTCATGCCTGGTTCTTCAGGTCAGTCTGGTGCTACTGGTACCGGTTCTATGGGTCAGTCTTGTGCTACTGGTACCGGTTCTATGGGTCAGTCTGGTGCTACTGGTGAGGTTCTTCGGGTCAGTCTGGTGCTACTGGTACTGGTTCTTTGGGTCAGTCTGGTGCTACTGGTACTGGTTCTTCGGGTCAGTCTGTGCTACTAGTACCGGCTCTTCAGGTCAGTCTGGTGCTACTGGTACTGGTTCTTTGAGTCAGTCTGGTGCTACTGGTACCGGCTCTTCAGGTCAGTCTGTGCTACTAGTACCGGCTCTTCAGGTCAGTCTGGTGCTACTGGTACTGGTTCTTTGAGTCAGTCTGGTGCTACTGGTACCGGCTCTTCAGGTCAGTCTGTGCTACTAGTACCGGCTCTTCAGGTCAGTCTGGTGCTACTGGTACTGGTTCTTTGAGTCAGTCTGGTGCTACTGGTACCGGTTCTTCAGGTCAGTCTGGTGCTACTGGTACCGGTTCTTCAGGTCAGTCTGGTGCTACTGGTACCGGTTCTATGGGTCAGTCTTGTGCTACTGGTACCGGCTCTTCAGGTCAATCTGGTGCTACTGGTACCGGCTTTTCGGTCACTCTGGTGCTACTGGTACCAGCTTTTCGGTCAATCTGGTGCTACTGGTACCGGCTCTTCGGGTCAGTCTGGTGCTACTGGTACCGGCTCTTCGGGTCAGTCTGGTGCTACTGGTACCGGCTCTTTGGGTCAGTCTGGTGCTACTGGTACCGGTTCTACTGGTTAATGGTTAAGAGTTCTGTGCTACCTCTGTGATGCTGTTTGGACTCAGGTCCGGACCGGTCTGCAGAGCTTTGATGATCTTCTGATAATGAGACGGATTATCTCCAAAACTGATCTCCAGCTGGCGCAGGAACCGCCGGCTACGCCGAACGCTTGCTGCTCTTCAAACTGGGACGGGACAGAGAGGAACACCGAGTTAGAAGCAATGGTCACGACGTCCATCGGTAATCTAGAATCTACCGAGTTAGAAGCAATGGTCACGGCGTCCATCGGTAATCTAGAATCTACCGAAGAAGCAATGGTCACGCGTCCATCGGTAATCTAGAATCTTCCGAGTTAGAAGCAATGGTCACGACGTCCATCGGTAATCTAGAATCTACAGAGTTAGAAGCAATGGTCACGGCGTCCATCGGTAATCTAGAATCTACCGAGTTAGAAGCAATGGTCACGACGTCCATCGGTAATCTAGAATCTACAGAGTTAGAAGCAATGGTCACGACGTCCATCGGTAATCTAGAATCTACAGAGTTAGCGCCAAAAACATTGAAAAATCTACGAAAAAGAGACCGAGCGACATCATTTTTGGGGAAAAGCCCGCCAAGCAGTCGCCCTGGAACCGGTGTTCAGCTCCATTACAACGCGTTTCCTGCATACCAGTCCACACTGCAGCGCCTGCTCCGGTGCAGGAAGGCGGCGGTCTCGCAGCAGGTCCGTCCGATCTCCCAGGATGCAGCGCAGCTTCCTGAACAATGACATCACTTCCTGTCCGCGGCCCAGTTGCTCAAAGTCGCTTCAGCAGAGAGACAAACTTCTCCACCTGGCCAGGTACGTCCTGCAGCGCTCGCGCACCTGAAGACACAAAATATCTGGTAAATTATTTATTGCAAAGAAGACTATTATCGCAAAAAGAACTTTATCGCAAAAGACCATTTATCGCAAAGAACTGAAAAATAACTGTTTTTCGCAAAAATAACAATTTTTCGCAAAATAACTATTTTTCAAAAATAACTTTATTTTTCGCAAAAATAACTGTTTTTCGCAAAAATAACTTTATTTTTCGCAAAAATAACTATTTTTTTCGCAAAAATAACTATTTTTTTCGCAAAAATAACTATTTTTCGCAAAAATAACCTTTTTTCGCAAAGAACTTTATTTATCGCGAAAAAGAACTTTGACGACAAGAACTTTATTATTTATTTCAAAAAAGAACTTTATTATTTATCTTAAAAATAACTATCGCAAAAAAGAACTTTATTATTTATCTTAAAAATAACTATCGCAAAGAAGAACTTTATCGCAAAAAGAAGTTTATTATTTATCGCAAAAAAGAAGTTTATTATTTATCGCAAAAAGAAGTTTATTATTTATCGCAAAAATAACTTTATCGCAAAGAACTTAATCACAAAAAGAAGTTTATCGCAAAAAGAAGTTTATTATTTATCGCAAAAAATAAGTTTATTATTTATCGCCAAAAGAACTTTATTTATCCTAAAGAAGAACTTTATTATTTATCGCAAAAAAGAACTTTATTGCAAAAGACTATTTATCGCAAAAATAACTTTATTTATTGCAAAAATAACTTTATTTTTCGCAAAAATAACTATTTTTCGCAAAAAAGAACTTTATTGCAAAAAAGAACAAGAACTTTATTATTTATCGCAAAGAAGAACTTCATCGCAAGAAGAACTATTTATCGCAAAGAACTTTATTTATCGCAAAGAACTTTATTTATCGAAAAAGAACTATTGCAAAGAGCGATGCGTGATGGCGGCGGCGTGCGTGCTTCACCCGGCTGAGGTAGCTCTGGGCGAACGCCATGTCTTTGCTCTCTGTGCGGGTCGTCGTTGACGATGTTTTCATCGTACAGCAGCAGGAGTCTCGCGCCGTCTTTATTGTGACGTTCAGGACGACTTCTCCTCAGACCGCGGAGAGGACGGCTCCGTCCTGCAGGGGACAACACACAGTGAAGACACACACACACACACACACACACACACACACACACACAGTAAAAACACAGAGAGAGAAAGAGAGAGAGAGAGACAGACAGAGACCCAGATGTATGAGAGACGCACCTCGTCCCCGTCCCAGACAGCGTCCTTCTGCTCCTCCTCGAGGTGTCTCCTCTCCTGGCGGCGTCTCCTCGTCTCCTCCATCCTCGTCTCCTCCCTCCTCGTCTCCTCCCTCCTCGTCTCCGCCCTCCTCGTCTCCGCCCTCCTCGTCTCCGCCCTCCTTTATGCCCCGCCCCTCTCCAGACTCCTCCCCTTTAGGCCCCTCCTCTTCCTCCTCCTCTTCTTCCTCCTGAGAGGTGGGGGAGTGGTCTTCCTCTGAGTCTCCGTCTGCACAGAGACGCCGCTCCGCCGCCAGCCACGTCAGCTGCTTCATTGTCTCCTAGAGAGACAGACAGAAAGAGACAGATACAGAGAGAGATGGACAGAGAGAGAAAGATGGACAGAGAGAGAAAGAGAGAGAGAGAGAGAGACAGACAGACAGACAGACAGACAGACAGACAGACAGAGAGAGATGGACAGAGAAAGAGAGAGACAGAGAGAGAGACAGACAGAGAGAGAAATGGACAGAGAGAGAGAGACAGACAGAGAGAGAGAGAGAGACAGACAGACAGAGATGGACAGAGAGAGAGAGAGACAGACAGAGAGAGAGACAGACAGACAGAGAGAGAGACAGAAATGGACAGAGAGAGAGAGACAGACAGAGAGAGAGAGAGAGAGACAGACAGAGAGAGAGACAGAGATGGACATTGAAAGAGACAGTTAAAAGTGTGGAGACTAAGAGAGGACCGTGTCTGTAGACACTGTCTCCAAGACACTGAAACAGGACATGTCCCAGATATGAAGACTAAAGAACCAGATATTACCAAAATGTTAAAAACATAAACCAGCTTCCTTTTTATCAGGCTAGCAGCTGAATGTCAGAGAGGGCGGGTTGTAGTCTCTAACGTTACTTTATTGGCTGTGCAGCAGGTTTGTTGTCTCTGCTGATTGGCTGTGTCCCAGCTGACAGCCAATCAGCAGAGACGCGTTGGTAAACTCATGGTTAAAAAGGCAGAGTGCTCCCAGCAGCCCCATCACCTGTAACTGACTTCCTGTTTACCTGTAACTGACTTCCTGTTCACTTGTAACTGACTTCCTGTTTACCTGTAACTCTGGCACCGACAGCACCGACTCCTCAGACGCAGACGACATCACTTCCTCTTCGTCTTCGTCCTGCGTGAGGTCATCAAAGTCCTCCTCCTCCTCCTCTTCCTCCTCTCCCTGCCGGTCCTGATCTTCATCCTTTTCTTTGTCTCCGTCTCCTCCTCTTCCCCACCCCGTCTCCCCCTCATCCCCTCTCCGCCATCTCCCCTGCACCCTCCTCTTCCTCCCCCTCTCCGCCCCTCCTCCTGCCCCCTCATCTTCCTCTCTCTTCTTCATCTTCTCCTCCCTCTCTCCCGTGCTCCCCTCTCCTCCCCCTCTTCTTCTCCTCCAGTATTTTGTACTCCTTTCAGACGGAGCACACCTAAATCACCCCAATTCTTCTCCTCCTCCACTTCTTCTTCACAGGATGACAGTGTTGTAGTTTCCTCCTCTTCTTCTTCTTCTCTCACCTGTTCTTCTTCTTCTCCTTCACAGGACGACATCGGGCTGAGTGTTGATGTTGAACTTTCATCTTCCTCCCGGCTCTCTTCCTCCGGTGGAAGGCATGGCGTTGTGTCCTCTCGCTCGTCTTTGATTGGTCTGTGGTGCTGTTGCCCCAGAGAATGCTGGGAGGTGGCGGTGGGCGTCCACACCATCTGGAGGAGGAAGTACGCCGGCTTCACGCCGGTCACAGAGGGGAGAGGGCTCTGCTGCGTCCACTGGCCAAAAGGAGGGCAGGGCTGGATAATGTGGGCAGGACCTGGATGAACAGCAGCCAATGGGACAGCCCCACAGACTGGGGGCACAACCAGGGATGTGGAGACAGTGGGGTGGGAGTCAGAGAGTAGAGTGACACCTGGAGGGGGGGGAGGCAGGAAGTTGATTGGCTGTCTGTCTGACTGTCTGCCCACCGGTTTGTTTATCTTTCTGTCTGTTTGTCTCTTTGATTTCAGCGATGCCTGTCTGTCTGACAGCGAGTCCTCTAGTCTGTCTGCCTGTCTGTCTGCCTGTCTCTCTGCTGGGCGCTGTGCGAGAGGCAGCAGAGATGCATTGTGGGCCAGGGCGAAGATCCGTCTGTGTGAAGGTGGAGGTGGGTGTGAGGACTTGCTGAGCCAATAGGGGTGGAGCCTGAGGGTGATGCCAGGGGGAGGGAGGGGGATAATGGCCGGAGCTCAGCCGGGACTTCTGGATGATCAGCTGACTGTTCTGCAGATCACAAACATCAGAAACAATTACTCACTTACTCCACTCTAGTTTCCCTACAGAGATAAACCTTTATATAACCTTTATTATAAATCACTACTTTTAGTATAGAGCAGCATATCTCCACCAGACTCCATGTAAATAATCACTACTTTTAGCGTGTATAGAGCAGCATATCTCCACCAGACTCCATGTAAATAATCACTACTTTTAGCCTGTATAGAGCAGCATATCTCCACCAGACTCCATGTAAATAATCACTACTTTTAGCGTGTATAGAGCAGCATATCTCCACCAGACTCCATGTAAATAATCACTACTTTTAGCGTGTATAGAGCAGCATATCTCCACCAGACTCCATGTAAATAATCACTACTTTTAGCGTGTATAGAGCAGCATATCTCCACCAGACTCCATGTAAATAATCACTACTTTTAGCGTGTATAGAGCAGCATATCTCCACCAGACTCCATGTAAATAATCACTACTTTTAGCGTGTATAGAGCAGCATATCTCCACCAGACTCCATGTAAATAATCACTACTTTTAGCGTGTATAGAGCAGCATATTTCCATATGTAAATGGATGAATTAAGAGTTTATTTCATACACACTAAAAGAAGTGATTAATTACAGAGTCTGTATGTGTGTGTGTGTGTGTGTGTGTGTGTGTGTCCATGTACCCTAAGCCAGCTGGGTGTGTTGGGGGTGGTTCTGTCCACCGGGTATAGAGCAGCTGCTCTGCTGGGTCCACCCTGCTGCAGGCGAGCGGCAGCGGCGACGACGGCCTGCGTCATAAACATCTGAAAACATTACGTGAAGATCAATGAATGATGTCATGATGTTCTTTAACACAGAATCACTTCTATCTCCGTCAGTGTTGCTCTCATTCCCCTTGCTCTGGTGTTGCACCCTCTCATTCCCCCTGTTCTGGTGTTCCCCCTCTCATTCCCCCTGTTCTGGTGTTCCCCCCTGGTGTTCCCCCTCTCATTCCAACCGTTCTGGTGTTCCCCCTGGTGTTGCCCCCTCTCATTCCCCCTGCCCTGGTGTTCCCCCCTCTCATTCCTCCTGCTCTGGTGTTCCCCTCTCACTCCCCTTGCTCTGGTGTTCCCCCCTCTCATTCCCCTTCTCTGGTGTTCCCCCTCTCATTCCCCTGCTCTGGTGCTCCCCCTCTCATTCCCCTGCTCTGGTGTTGCCCCCTCTCATTCCCCTTCTCTGGTGTTCCCCCTCTCATTCCCCTTCTCTGGTGTTTCCTCTCATTCCCCTGCTCTGGTGTTTCCCTCTCATTCCCCCTGCTCTGGTGTCCCCCTCATTCCCCATGCTCTGGTGTTCCCCTTCTCATTCCCCCTGCTCTGGTGTTCCCCCCTCTCATTCCTCCTGCTCTGGTGTTCCCCCCTCTCATTCCTCCTGCTCTGGTGTTCACCCTCAGTGATGTCACGGTGATGTCACCTTGATGACGCTATTGCGCGGCGCCCGCCTTCCGCTCATGTCTCTGACGTGTTTCCTGAGGCTCCAGCGAGGTTTATTCAGCAGGAAGCTGCTGATCAGTTGATCAGGACGCGCCGCCGCAAATGCTTCAGCGCCAGGACCAGCAGCCTGGAGCATCATGGGAAATATACTCAGCCTGGGGCATCATGGAAATATACTCAGGCTGGAGCATCATGGGAAATATACTCATCCTGCACAAGGGCATCATGGGAAAGTGTATATAGCATGTGTATATTGTAAGTGTGTGTACTGTGTGTACTGTGTGTGTACCCGTCCTCTCCGGCGGTGTAGATGCTGCGGCCGTGTGCGGCGGGGACCAGGCTGCAGACAGGAAGTAGTTCTGGGTACAAGAAGCAGGGCGCGCGGGCGAACAGCCAGGCGGTGTCCGGGCAGCAGCGGGAAGGCGAGGCCTAAAAACACACAGACAACCGGAGGCGTGGCCTAAAATACACAACTGGGGGCATGGCCTAAATGTTGATGATGTTACCTGGACGCTACCTGGATGCTACCTGGATGTTACCTGGACGCTACCTGGATGTTTCCTGAATGCTACCTGGACGCTACCTGGACGTTATCTGGATGCTACCTGGATGTTACCTGGATGTTACCTGGACGCTACCTGGACGCTACCTGGACGTTATCTGGATGCTACCTGGATGTTACCTGGATGTTACCTGAACGCTACCTGGACGCTACCTGGACGTTATCTGGATGCTACCTGGATGTTACCTGGATGTTACGTGAACGCTACCTGGATGTTACCTGAACGCTACCTGGACGCTACCTGGACGTTATCTCTATGCTACCTGGATGTTACCTGGATGTTACCTGGATGTTACCTGAACGCTACCTGGACGCTACCTGGACGTTACCTGGATGCTACCTGGATGTTACCTGGATGTTACCTGAACGCTACCTGGACGCTACCTGGACGTTATCTGGATGCTACCTGGACGCTACCTGGATGTTATCTGGATGCTACCTGGACGTTATCTGGATGCTACCTGGACGTTACCTGGACTACCTGGACGCTACCTGGACGTTACCTGTACGCTACCTGGACGTTACCTGTACGCTACCTGGACGTTACCTGGATGCTACCTGGACGCTACGTGGATGTTATTTGGATGCTACCTGGATGCTACCTGGACGTTACCTGTACGCTACCTGGACGTTACCTGGACGTTATATCCCCCCTCCCCAAAGGTAAACCCTGCCCTAATCCTTACACTGATGAATAAAACATTGACTTTTATAATACTTTTAAACCCCCGCAGGAGCTCTGAACCCAGAACCAGGTTCTGCCTATTGAAGCCTTGTTTCCTTACTGTTGGTTGCAGGACTCATGGTGGGGAGCCAGCGTCTGGAGGCAACAGCAGGAACAGGAGGTGGAGGAACAGGAGGCTCCGCCCTTTGCTCCACTTCCCGCAGGAGATTCAGCGCCCCCTGCAGGTTGCACACCCTGAAGCTGCTGGGCAGGAAAACCTGGTCCCGCCGGCTCGAGAACTGCTGCAGCTCCTCCTGCAGTACACGGACAACATAATGGTTTGTGGTCTATAGGGACAACTTACTGGTTAGTAGTCTATAGGGACAACTTACTGGTTAGTGGTCTATAGGGACAACTTACTGGTTAGTGGTCTACACGGACAACATAATGGTTAGTGGTCTACGGACAACATACCGGTTAGTGGTCTACAGGGACAACATACCGGTTAGTGGTCTACAGGGACAACATACCGGTTAGTGGTCTACAGGGACAACCTACCGGTTAGTGGTCTACAGGGACAACCTACCGGTTAGTGGTCTACACGGACAACATACCGGTTAGTGGTCTACACGGACAACATACCGGTTAGTGGTTTACACGGACAACATACCGGTTAGTGGTCTACAGGGACAACATACCGGTTAGTGGTGTACAGGGACAACATACCGGTTAGAGGTCTACATAGATGACATAGAGGGACATAGATGACAGACTGACCAGGTAGGGGTTTTGTCCCAGACTAACCAGGTAGTGGTCTCAGACTGACCAGGTAGTGGTTTTGTCCCTGACTGACTAGGTAGTGGTCTCAGACTGACCAGGTAGTGGTTTTGTCCCTGACTGACCAGGTAATGGTCTCAGACTGACCAGGTAGTGGTCTCAGACTGACCAGGTAGTGGTCTCAGACTGACAGGTAGTGGTTCAGACTGACCAGGTAGTGGTTCAGACTGACCAGGTAGTGGTTTTGTCCCTGTCTGACCAGGTAGTGGTCTCAGACTGACCAGGTAGTGTTTGCTGATGCAGGCTTCGTGGTTCAGAGCGTCCACACGGCGACTCAGCAGGTGAACCTGAGTCAGCAGCTGCACATGCTGAGAGAGAGAGACAGAGACATGTCAATATGCTGAGAGACACAGAGACATGTCAACATACTAAGAGAGAGACAAAGACATGTCAACATGCTGAGAGACACAGAGACATGTCAACATACTGAGAGAGAGAGAGACAGACATGTCAACATTCTGAAAGACACAGAGACATGTCAACATGCTGAAAGACACAGAGACATGTCAACATGCTGAAAGACACAGAGACATGTCAACATGCTGAGAGAGACAGAAACATGTCAACATACTGAGATAGAGACACAGAGACATGTCAACATACTGAGAGACACAGAGACAGAGACATGTCAACATGCTGAGAGAGACACAGAGACATGTCAACATGCGGAGAGAGACAGAGACATGTCAACATGCTGAGAGACACAGAGACATGTCAACATACTGAGAGAGAGACAGAGACATGTCAACATGCTGAGAGACAGAGATATGTCAACATACTGAGAGAGACAGAGACATGTCAACATGCTGAGAGACACAGAGATGTCAACATACTGAGAGAGAGACAGAGACATGTCAACATGCTGAGAGACACAGAGACATGTCAACATGCTGAGAGAGACAGAAACATGTCAACATACTGAGATAGAGACACAGAGACATGTCAACATACTGAGAGACACAGAGACATGTCAACATGCTGAGAGACACAGAAACATGCCAACATGCTGAGAGAGAGACATGTCCACATTCTGACAGAGAGACATAGAGACATGTCCACATTCTGAGCGAGAGAGACATAGAGACATGTCAACATGCTGAGCGAGACACAGAGACGTGTCCACATTCTGAGAGAGACACAGAGAGACACAGACCTGCTGTATCTGCTGCTGTAGCTGCTGTTTCTGGGTGGGGTCCAGGTGAAGGACAGATGCCAACCGTCCTGGCAGCACCAACACGGAGGGGACGGTGTCGGGCGCTGGGCTGGCGGTGTCCTTGTTGTCACGGTGATGGTTCGCGGTGTCCTGCAGGGCTCTCCTCTGTTGCGCTGCCTCATACTGTCTCCTCACCGTCCTGCCGGCGCTCCGTTAGCATGCTGGCTAACGGAGCATCAAACCTACACAGCAGAGACACAGGGGACACGGGACGATGTCAGCTGGGACAGGACGTCTGCCTTCAGCTAGGACAGGATGTCTTCAGCTGTGACAGGATGTCTGTCTTCAGCTGAGACAGGACGTCTGTCTTACAGGATGTCTGCCTCCAGCTGGGATAGGACGTTTGTCTCCAGCTGGGACAGGATGCCTTCAGCTGAGACAGGACTTCTGTCTTCAGCTGGGACAGGATGTCTTTCTTCAGCTGGGACAGGACGTGTGCCCTGGGACAGGCTGTCTGTCTCCATCTGGGACAGGACGTCTGTCCTACAGGATGTCTGTCCTACAGGATGTCTGTCCTCTAGCTGAGACAGGATGTCTCCAGATGAGGACAGGATGGTTCCAGCTGAGGACAAGACGCATGTTCTACAGGATGTCTGTCCTCCAGCTGGACTCTTCTTCAGGAGTCTGTGTGAAGAAGAAGCAGCGGCGGCCATTTTCTCTTCCTCCTAACCCAAACAGTTACAGCACTGCTCTGCTGCACCGTCCCAGAAAGAGGGGGGAGTGTGTGTGTGTGTGTGTGTCTGAGAGAAATTTGTAATTTACCCTTGTGGGAGTAATAAAGGATACATTATTATTATTATTATTATTATTATTATTATTATTATTATTATTATTATTATTATTATTATCTGTGTATTTGTGTGTGTGTGTGTGAGAGAGTCTGTATCTGTGTGTGTGTGTGTCTATCTGTGTGTGTGTGTCTGTGTATGTGTCTGTGTGTCAGTATCTCTGTGTGTGTGTCAGTATCTCTGTGTCTGTGTCTGTATCTGTGTGTGTGTGTGTCTGTATCTGTGTGTGTCTGTATCTGTGTGTGTCTGTGTGTCTGTGTGTCAGTATCTGTGTGTTTGTGTCAGTATCTGTGTGTGTGTGTGTGTGTGTGTGTGTGAGTCAGTATCTGTGTGTGTGTGTGTGTGTGTATCTGTATCTGTGTGTGTGTGTGTGTGTGTATCTGTGTGTCTGTCTATCTGTGTGTGTCAGTATGTGTGTCTGTGTGTTTGTGTCAGTATCTGTGTGTGTGTGTGTGTGAGTCAGTATCTGTGTGTGTGTGTGTATCTGTATCTGTGTGTGTGTGTGTATCTGTGTGTGTGGGTGTGTGTCTGTATCTGTGTGTGTGGGTGTGTGTCTGTATCTGTGTGTGTGTGTGTGTGTGTGTGTGTATCTGTATCTGTGTGTGTGTGTGTGTGTGTATCTGTGTGTCTGTCTATCTGTGTGTGTCAGTATGTGTGTCTGTGTGTTTGTGTCAGTATCTGTGTGTGTGTGTGTGTGTGTGTGTGAGTCAGTATCTGTGTGTGTGTGTGTATCTGTGTGTGTGGGTGTGTGTCTGTATCTGTGTGTGTGGGTGTGTGTCTGTATCTGTGTGTGTGGGTGTGTGTCTGTATCTGTGTGTGTGGGTGTGTGTCTGTATCTGTGTGTGTATCTGCGTGTGTTCACATGGTTACCTGTCTTAAAGGGGCCGTCCCCATGGCTACCTGTCTTGAAGGGGCCGTCCACATGGCTACTTGTCTTTAAGGGGCCGTCCACATGGCTACCTGTCTTAAAGGGGCCGTCCACATGGCTACTTGTCTTTAAGGGGCCGTCCACATGGCTACCTGTCTTAAAGGGGCCGTCCACATGGCTACTTGTCTTTAAGGGGCCGTCCACATGGCTACCTGTCTTAAAGGGGCCGTCCCCATGGCTACCTGTCTTAAAGGGGCGTCCTCATGGCTACCTGTCTTAAAGGGGCCGTCCCCATGGCTACCTGTCTTAAAGGGGCCGTCCCCATGGCTACTTGTCTTGAAGGGGCCGCCCACATGGCTACCTGTCTTAAAGGGGCCGTCCCCAATGGCTACCTATCTTAAAGGGGCCGTCCACATGGCTACCTGTCTTAAAGGGGCCGTCCACATGGCTACCTGTCTTGAAGGGGCCGTCCACATGGCTACCTGTCTTGAAGGCCCCACATGGCTACCTGTCTTGAAGGGCCGCCCACATGGCTACCTGTCTTAAAGGGCCGCCCACATGGCCACCTGTCTTAAAGGGCCGCCCACATGGCTACCTGTCTTAAAGGGGCACCCACATGGCTACCTGTCTTGAAGGCCGCCCACATGGCTACCTGTCTTGAAGGGGCCGCCCACATGGCTACCTGTCTTAAAGGGGCCGCCCACATGGCTACCTGTCTTGAAGGCGCCGCCCACATGGCTACCTGTCTTAAAGGGGCCGCTCACATGGCTACCTGTCTTAAAGGGGCCGCCCACATGGCTACCTGTCTTAAAGGGGCACCCACATGGCTACCTGTCTTAAAGGGGCCGCCCACATGGCTACCTGTCTTAAAGGGGCCGTCCCCAATGGCTACCTATCTTAAAGGGGTCGTCCACATGGCTACCTGTCTTAAAGGGGCCGTCCACATGGCTACCTGTCTTGAAGGGGCCGTCCACATGGCTACCTGTCTTGAAGGGGCCGTCCACATGGCTACCTGTCTTGAAGGCGCCGCCCACATGGCTACCTGTCTTAAAGGGGCCGCTCACATGGCTACCTGTCTTAAAGGGGCCGCCCACATGGCTACCTGTCTTAAAGGGGCACCCACATGGCTACCTGTCTTGAAGGCGCCGCCCACATGGCTACCTGTCTTGAAGGGGCCGCCCACATGGCTACCTGTCTTAAAGGGGCCGCCCACATGGCTACCTGTCTTGAAGGCGCCGCCCACATGGCTACCTGTCTTAAAGGGGCCGCTCACATGGCTACCTGTCTTAAAGGGGCCGCCCACATGGCTACCTGTCTTAAAGGGGCACCCACATGGCTACCTGTCTTAAAGGGGCCGCCCACATGGCTACCTGTCTTAAAGGGGCGCCCCCATGGCTACCTGTCTTAAAGGGGTGTCCCCATGGCTACCTGTCTTAAAGGGGCCGCCCACATGGCTACCTGTCTTAAAGGGGCGTCCCCACGGCTACCTGTCTTAAAGGGGAAGGTCGGCCGGTAATGAACATGTAATAGGAGAACGATGGAAGTTTACTTTTCTATCAAGCAGCAAAAAAGTTTTAGAGTAACATCGTAACGTCGTGCGATGTTACTATGGCGCATGCGCACATCGCAATGTCGATGTTAAAACACAATATCGTTCAGCCCTAGTGTGTGCGTGTATCTGTGTATCTCTGTGTGTTACCGTAGAGCCTGGGGGATGTTGAACTTGGGTCCGGTCTGAGATGGCTCCTCTTCCTCATGTTCCTCCTCTTCCTCCTGGAGCTACACACACACACACACACACACACACACACACACACACACACACACACACACACACACACACACACACACACACACACACACACACACACACACACACACACACACACACACACACACACACACACACACACACACACACACGTCAGCGGCAAACTATTTTACCTGAACATGAATATAATAACATCAACACAGAGCCGTCTCCATGGAGACCAGCTGGTAGAAACTCACTGCATCAAAGAGCTCCTCCAGCAGCTCGTTGAC
The DNA here is from genome assembly GCA_013375575.1 of Percina caprodes. NCBI lineage: Eukaryota > Metazoa > Chordata > Actinopteri > Perciformes > Percidae > Percina > Percina caprodes. The sequence goes on from JABXJD010002382.1 coordinate 26,635, forward strand.
CTCCTTCTCTGGAACACAACAGCACTAGTTACCACATGTCAAAGGTCAGGGGTCAGAGGTCACCCCCCCCCCCACCCCAACACCTACTGGTGATCTGGACCCCGCGGTCCGTGCGGTAGTCCTCCAGGTCCGGCTCATCCACGTCCTCCAGGAAGTTGTACTCGGGGTCATCTTCATCGTCGGCTTCTTCTGGGTAGACAACAGGCCTCAGTCAGCTGGGGGATATCTGGACCATGTTAGGGCTGCACAATTAATCGAATTTTAATCACAATCACAATTTTGACTTCCCACGATCAATTATGCGTGACTGAGCAATTATTTTTTTAAGCGTCATTTCATAGAACGCTCCGGGTTTTTTTGCATAGCGCATCTACCGCTCCGTAAACCGTCTGCTCATGAGCCAATCAGAGTTGAGAGCTTAGTTTCTAGATGGAGACAGTCACAGAGGAAAAATTCAATTCAATTCAAACAGATAGCAGTCGGTTACACATCGGTCTCAAGGTTTACCAGTTTACCAGTAAACACAACATTTTGTCTGTTGTTTGTCAAACAGCAGTGACCAGTGCTAGTCGGTGCTAGTTAGCGTCTGTTAGCTGTTAGCTGTCAGCTGTTAGCTCCTCTAGGACGCACCGGTGCTAATGTCCTCGCATCCGCTGCAATGTTGTTTATATGGATATGGTTTCATTTTGCGTTACATTACACATTTCTTCTGTAAAGCCGTGCCTGTGTTGGATCTCTCTTCTCCTCTCTCTCCTCTTGTGCCCCCAAAACCAGCCTCAGTCAGCTGAGGGCCCTGTGTCTGTATATTAAAAGCCTTCCTACCGTCGATGTCTGGGACCATGAGGCCCTGTGTCGGTGTCTGGGACCATGAGGCCCTGTGTCGGTGTCTGGGACCATGAGGCCTTGTGTCTGTATATTAAAAGCCTTCCTACCGTCGGTGTCTGGAACCATGAGGCCCTGTGTCGGTATCTGGAACCATGAGGCCCTGTGTCGGTGTCTGGAACCATGAGGCCCTGTGTCGGTATATTAAAAGCCTTCCTACCGTCGGTGTCTGGGACCATGAGGCCCTGTGTCGGTATATTAAAAGCCTTCCTACCGTCAGTGTCTGGGACCATGAGGCCCTGTCTCGGTGTCCTGGACCATGAGGCCCTGTCTGTATACTAAAACCCTTCCTACCGTCGGTGTCTGGGACCATGAGGCCCTGTGTCGGTGTCTGGGACCATGACGCCCTGTATTGGTGTCTGGAACCATGAGGCCCTGCGTCTGTATATTAAAAGCCTTCCTACCGTCGGTGTCTGGGACCATGAGGCCCTGTGTCGGTGTCTAGGACCATGAGGCTCTGTGTCTGTATATTAAAAGCTTTCCTACCGTCAGTGTCTGGGACCATGAGGCCCTGTGTCTGTATATTAAAAGTCTTCTGTCCATCGGTGTCTGGGACCCTGAGGCCCTGTGTCGGTGTCTATGACCATGAGGCCCTGTGTCTGTATATTAAAAGCCTTCTGACCGTTGGCGTCTGGGACCATAAGGCCCTGTGTCGGTGTCTGGAATCATGAGGCCCTGTGTCTGTATATTAAAAGCCTTCCTACCGTCGGTGTCTGGGACCATGAGGCCCTGTGTCGGTGTCTAGGACCATGAGGCTCTGTGTCTGTATATTAAAAGCTTTCCTACCGTCAGTGTCTGGGACCATGAGGCCCTGTGTCTGTATATTAAAAGTCTTCTGTCCATCGGTGTCTGGGACCATAAGGCCCTGTGTCGGTGTCTGGAATCATGAGGCCCTGTGTCTGTATATTAAAAGCCTTCTGACCGTCGGTGTCTGGGACCATGAGGCCCTGTGTTGGTGTCTGGGACCATGAGGCCCTGTGCCTGGGACCATGAGGCCGTGTCGGTGGCTGGGACCATGAGGCCCTGTCGGTGGCTGGGACCATGAGGCCCTGTATCTGTATATTAAAAGCCTTCCTACCATCGGTGTCAGGGACCATGAGGCCCTGCAGCCACTTGGTCCAGTGGCGGTCTCCCGGTGCGGCGCTCGCGCGTACATGTCCGCCGTGATGTCAGGGGCCAGAAGCTCCGCCTCCAGCTGTCCCAGAGGGACGTCCACCAGAGGACGCTTGGACCGCGTCCGGAACGCCAGACCACCATCATCATCATCATCGTCATCATCATCAGCATCTCTGTCCAGAGACTGAGAGACAGACAGAGAGAGGGACAGACAGAGAGAGAGAGACAGGGTAAGAGACAGACAGGGAGAGAGACCTGGTTGTCAAGGGTTACCTGGTTATATGTTAACTGGTCATATGTTACCTGGTTATATTTTACCTGGTTGTCAAGGGTTACCTGGTTATATGTTACCTGGTTGTCAAGGGTTACCTGGTTATATGTTACCTGGTTGTTAAGGGTTACCTGGTTATATGTGTAGGCGGCACAGTAGTCCAGCTCCTTGTCCACAGCGTTGAGTCTCTCCAGGAAGGAGGACTCTGGAGGGAGTGCAGGTTAACGGGTCTCCCAGCTGTCCTGGGCGTCTCTAAACAACAGGTCAGAGGTTACGCGGTCTGTAGGGTCTGAGTCCCCTTCCCCAAGAGGCCTAAGACGTCTAGGAAATCTAATGGCGTTTTCCACTGCATGGGATCTACTCGACTCGCCTCGACTCTACTCGCCTTTTTGGTTTTCATTACGAAAAAAGTCCCTGGGACCTGCTACCAGGTACCTTTCTTAGTACTACCTCAGTCGAGGTTCCAAGCGAGCTGAGGCGATACCAAAGGTGCAGACCTGCAGACTGCTGATTGGTCGGAGAGGATCGTCACTTATGACTGCAGACTGCTGATTGGTCGGAGAGGATCGTCACTTATGACTGCAGACTGCTGATTGGTCGGAGGACCGTCTCTTATGACTGCAGACTGCTGATTGGTCGGAGGACTGTCACTTATGACTGCGTTTTAGCAAACATGACTGCGGAGTCCGGAACAACCGCGCCATTTAAAAAAAAAAAAATCTAGCCAGACACCGACAGATTATCTCCTCTCTGCACTATTTTTTCTATTCTCACTATTCAATATTAAGGGCTATTAGGGGCTATTAGGGGCTATTAGGGGCTATTATTTTGCATGTCGTTTCTAATATTGCACACTGTTACTTTAAAAAAAAAAAACAAGACAATATATCAAAGAAAAGATTTTATTTAGCTCTTCAAGTAGCATCAAACCCTCCCGTACATCCTGGTCATCTTCCTCTGCACCCTGTGACAGTGTCCCCCGGCTCTGCTGTCCCAGATGCATCCCAGTCGTTGCCCCCCCGGCTCTGCTGGCCCAGATGCATCCCAGTCGTTGCCCCCCTGGCTCTGCTGTCCCAGATGCATCCCAGTCGTCCAAATGTTAGCTAACGTTACAGGAAACTTAACTTACCCTTTTGTGTCGTCATGGCGACGTCTGAACTCTGGAGGATTTCCCAAACTCCTGTTTTTTTTCAGCAGTGATTTTTGTTGATTCCTTCAGCTTCTTTTGAAACAATTTTTCTTCTGGCCGAGAATCAAAACAAACACCTCCAACGTGATGTTGTGAGTCGCGTTGAAAATTACATCATGGCAGTTACCAGCTGCGTAGCTATGGTAACCAGCCACGCTGAGGCGTTACTCAATCTGCAATGGACGACGGACGCAGAGCGCGTCGAGTAGAGGCGAGTAGAGTAGAGTAGAGTAGAGTAGAGTAGAGCCGAGTAGAGTAGACTAGAGTAGAGTAGAGTAGAGTAGAGTAGAGTAGAGTAGAGTAGAGTAGAGTAGAGGCGCGTCGAGTAGAGGCGAGCTGTTACCATCAGTGGAAAAACGCCATAAGAGGTCTAGGAGGTCTAAGACGTCTAAGAGGTCTAACAGGTCTAAGAGTTCTAAGACGTCTAAATGGTCTAAGACGTCTAGGAGGTCTAGAAGGGTATAAGAGTTCTAAGGCGTCTAAGAGGTCTAGGAGATCTCGGTACCTGCAGCGGGTCTTCAGTTCTCTGCTCTGCTGAAACCTTGGATTCAGAATCCTGATGCATTTTGGGAGGTGAAGCCAAGCTGTCATCACTGAGGAATGTCTACACACACACACACACACACAGAGAACAAAAGACACACACACACGTCACCTTGTTAGCTATCTCACCTCGTTACCTATCTCACCTCGTTACCTGTCTTACCTCTTCACCTGTCTCACCTCTTCAGCTGTGTCTTCTTCCTCCTCTTCCTCAGGACAATACTCTTCATCTGATGAGTCTTCATCCAGGTCTATGTCCACAAACTGAGGAGGCTGCAGGACAGACAGACAGGAAGACAGAAAGTTATATTTATTTTTTCATGCCAGTAAAGCAAACTGACTTAAATGAAGACAGACAGACAGACAGACAGACAGACAGACAGACAGACAGACAGACAGACAGACAGACAGACTACCTTGGCTGTGTTCACTGCAGACAGACTCCAGTTCAGTGGCTGTAAAAGACAGACAGTCAGACAGAGAGTGAGACAGTCAGACAGAGAGAAAGTGAGTGAGACAGACAGAACCAGCTATTTTTAAACATTTTTTAATTATCAAAGAGGATTGTGGGAGTTTGAGTTTACCTGTGCCTGTTGAATGGCCTGTTTCAGTCTAGATCGAGTCATCTTGGGCTCCTGGGGGAAGACAGACAGGTTTAACACAGAAAGGCAGGCAGAAAGGCAGGCAGGCAGACAGGTTTAACACAGACAGACAGACAGACAGACAGGCAGGCAGACAGACAGGCAGGCAGACAGACAGACAGACAGACAGACAGACAGACAGACAGACAGACAGACAGACAGACAGACAGGTTCTGCAGGACACACTCACAAACATGGGGAGGTCCTGTGTGTCTCTGATTGCAGCTTTCATCATGGCCACCACACGCTCATGGGTAATCACCTCCTACACGGGACACACACACACGCACGCACGCACAAATTACATTTTATTAAATTGGAATCGCACCACAGTGTGTGTGTGTGTGTGTGTGTGTGTGTGTGTGTGTGTGTGTGTCTCACATGCAGAATGGCGCGCACGTTGCTGGACGTCAGGTTGTGCTGTCTGGACTTCCTGTCCAGGTCGATGTCCAGTCGTCCCAGTTCGTCCTCGCTGGCCTCGCTGGTTGCCACGTCGACGTGTTGGCATGGCACCGTGATGTCACCTGAGACAGGTGATCTCTCCTCTTCCTGTCTGTCCACAGAGGAACGTCCTGTCGGTGACTTCCAGTCCAGTTTGGAGACGACATCCTCTCCGTCCGTCCTCAAAGACTTAGTCTCCAGAGGACAAATGTCTTCTTGTGCTGGACGCCTCCTCTCCATCTGCTGGAACACACATATAGAGCAGTATATCTCCACCAGACTCCATGTAAATAATCACTACTTTTAGTGTGTATAGAGCAGTATATCTCCACCAGACTCCATGTAAATAATCACTACTTTTAGCGTGTATAGAGCAGCATATCTCCACCAGACTCCATGTAAATAATCACTACTTTTAGTGTGTATAGAGCAACATATCTCCACCAGACTCCATGTTAATAATCACTACTTTTAGTGTGTATAGAGCAGCATATCTCCACCAGACTCCATGTAAATAATCACTACTTTTAGTGTGTATAGCGCAGCATATCTCCACCAGACTCCATGTAAATAATCACTACTTTTAGCGTGTATAGAGCAGCATATCTCCACCAGACTCCATGTAAATAATCACTACTTTTAGTGTGTATAGAGCAGCATATCTCCACCAGACTCCATGTAAATAATCACTACTTTTAGTGTGTATAGAGCAGCATATCTCCACCAGACTCCATGTAAATAATCACTACTTTTAGCGTGTATAGAGCAGCATATCTCCACCAGACTCCATTTAATAATCACTACTTTTAGCGTGTATAGAGCAGCATATCTCCACATGTAAATGGGTGAATTAAGAGTTTATTCTAACCAGACCAGAGTGGTGATTGTTGGAACAATGGAAAGATGAACCAAGACGGCTTTTGGTAGTTTTATATAGTTTATGTCCTCTTTGAACGAAGTGTGTTTTACGATGATAAAAGTAGTGATTATTTACATGGAGTCTGGTGGACTGGTCCAGTTTAGCTTTAAGGGTAGATAGGAATCCGTGGCCCGGTTTAACTGACCCGGTTTAACTGACTTGGTTTAACTGACCCGGTTTAAAAACGTGCTTACAGAGAAGCACTCCCAATATTTCCCTCTGTTGTTGTAACGTTAACGATAGCTCAGTTAGCTAACGGCTAACACACAACTGAGCAGGCGCAGTGCATTTCTTGTGTTTATGGCGCGAAACTGGGCTGTAATAAGAACAATAAAGCGCAGGAAACATTAATCTACATCAGCATCGTTATTAAGAATCAAATGACAAGAGTTACCGTCAGACTGACGACAGCAGTCATTTGTTATTGCTCCGTCATATCTGTTAGCTCCTTTAGCTTCTTTCAGCTCCGTTCCGCCAGCAACAATGGGACTTCCGGCCGAGTCCTTCACAATAAAAGTTGTTGTGAACGGTATCACCCATAGACGTATTACCACCCTCTGCTATACTGTACCGGAAGTTGTATCAGTGAATCTCGATGTCTTATCCACGATGAAAATGGATCAGTTCATATTCTGTACATATGATAAAACCTTAATTTATTCTTATAGATAGATAGATAGATAGATAGATAGATAGATAGATAGATAGATAGATAGATAGATAGATAGATAGATAGATAGATAGTAAAGGGGTTCCAGATAAATTCAATTAAAATCACTTTATGTTAAGCCAGATGTCAGCCAGATGTTACAGCCATAGCCTACGTAACATCCAGATGTTACAGTCAGATGTTACAGCCAGATGTTACAGTCAGATGTTACAGTTGGATGTTACAGCCAGATGTTACAGCCAGATGTTACAGTCGGATGTTACAGCCAGATGTTACAGTGATGACTGTTACAGTCAGATGTTACAACCAGATGTGACAGTCAGATTTTACAGCCAGAAGTTACAGTCAGATGTTACAGCCAGATGTAACAGCCAGATGTTGCAGCCAGATGTAACAGTCAGATTTTACAGCCAGATGTTACAGTCAGATTTTACAGCCAGATGTTACAGTCAGATGTTACAGCCATATGTTACAGTGATGACTGTTACAGTCAGATGTTACAGCCAGATGTAACAGCCAGATGTTGCAGCCAGATGTTACAGTCAGAGTTTACAGCCAGATGTTACAGTCAGATGTTACAGCCAGATGTTGCAGCCAGATGTAACAGTCAGATTTTACAGCCAGATGTTACAGTCAGATTTTACAGCCAGATGTTACAGTCAGATGTTACAGTGATGACTGTTACAGTGATGACTGTTACAGTCAGATGTTACAGCCAGATGTAACAGCCGGATGTTGCAGCCAGATGTAACAGTCAGATTTTACATCCAGATGTTACAGTCAGATTTTACAGCCAGATGTTACAGTCAGATGTTACAGCCATATGTTACAGTGATGACTGTTACAGTCAGATGTTACAGCCAGATGTTACAGTGATGACAGTTACAGTCCGATGTTACAGCCAGATGTTACAGTCAAATGTTACAGCCAGATGTTACAGTCAAATGTTACAGTCAGACGTTACAGTCAGATGTTACAGCCAGATGTTACAGTCAGATGTTACAGCCAGATGTTACAGTGATAACGGTAACAGTCAGATGTTACAGCCAGATGTAACAGCCAGATGTTGCAGGCAGATGTTACAGTCAGATGTTACAGTTTGATGTTACAGTCAAATGTTACAGTCAGATTTTACAGCCAGATGTTACAGTGATGGCAGTAACAGTCAGATGTTACAGCCAGATATTACAGCCAGATGTTACAGCCAGATGTTACAGTTTGATGTTACAGTCAAATGTTACAGCCAGATGTTACAGTTTGATGTTACAGTCAGATGTTACAGCCAGATGTTACAGCCAGATGTTACAGTCAGATGTTACAATTTGATGTTACAGTGATGACAGTTACGGCCAGATGTTACAGTCAGATGTTACATGCAGATGTAACAGCCAAATGTTACAGTTTGATGTTACTGTCAGATGTTACAGTGATGACAGTTACAGCCAGATGTTACAGCCAGATGTTACAGTCAGATATTATAGTCAGAGGTTACAGTGATGACAGTTACAGTCAGATGTTACAGTCAGATGTTACAGTTTGATGTTACAGTTTAATGTTACAGTTTGATGTTACAGTCATATGTAACAGCTAGATGTTACAGCCAGATGTTACAGCCAGATGTTACAGTCAGATGTTACAGCCAGATGTTACACTGATATGTTACAGCCAGATGTTACAGCCAGATGTCACACAGTTCTTGATGATGGCAGGGTCTTTCAAACTAAGCCATGCTGCATTTACACAGGCCTTTTTTGCAGGAAATTATATTTCAGTTAATTAACATTACGTCACGTGTGCTACAATTCACTTAAAGAACTGGATTTCTAACACTTTAAAAGTAAAGGCGACTCATCAAAATCAAGATCCCATGTAACCTTCAGCCAAGACACACTCAGCTGTGATACGGTGGAGTATGGAAACATGAAACCATTGAAGACAGAATCAAGCGAGGACTCATAAACCACAAGTGCCGGTGTTGTGGCTGGGTCGGTGGGTCAGTGGGTGTTGATGCTCTGCTGCTGGCAGCGAGAGATCAACAAGGTGACCAGTTTCTGCAGAACCTCCGCCCTCATCTTACTGATCTGGAGAACCTCGTCGTGGTTCACCTTCTCCTCCCGACTGTAGTCCAGAGACACCTGCCGCACACACACACGTTTAAGGCGGGGTTAACACTCCAGTTAATGGGTTTTCATCCCATCAGTGCCTTGCTACGCTCTGCTATGCCCTGCTACACCCTGCTACACCCTGCTATGCCCTGCTACACCCTGCTACGCCCTGCTACACCCTGCTATGCCCTGCTACGCCCTGCCATGCCCTGCTACGCCCTGCTACACTTTGCTATGCCCTGCTACACCCTGCTACGCCCTGCTACACGCTGCTACACCCTGCTACACCCTGCTATGCCCTGCTACACCCTGCTACACCCTGTTATGCCCTGCTATGCCCTGCTACGCCCTGCTACACCCTGCTACAACCTGCCATGCCCTGCTACGCCCTGCTACACCCTGCTACACCCTGCTATGCCCTGCTACAACCTGCTACACCCTGCTATGCACTGCTACGCACTGCAGTGTTCATCACATCCCCAACCGGCACCATCAGACACCGCCTACCTAACAGTCCTGAGATAACTCTCGTTATGAATTCATACTATGAATAAAATATTATATTATTGTTGAGTAGACCACACTATTATGTTAATAACTGACCTTGTTGGTGATGAGGGACAGTCCAAGGACTCTGAGTCCACAATGCTTCGCCACCGTCACCTCAGGGACCATACTCATCCCTGAGAAACACAGGTTCACATTACAGACACATCGTCTTCACTTCACTGCAACATGTCCTGAATCCAGAACTCATACGGCGTGAACCGTTGGACCGAGAGATCTCTCCTGGCCTCGGCCGTGTCTGTCTGTCTGCCTGCCTGTGTTTCTGTCTGCCTGCCTGTCTGCCAGCCTGTCTGTGTGCCTGTCTTACCCACAGAGTCGCAGCCCAGGACCAGCAGCATCCTGGCCTCGGCGATGGTTTCAAAGTTGGGTCCGCTGACCATGCAGTAGACGCCTTCTCGCACGAAGTCCCTGCAGCCGAGCTCGGTGCCGACCTCCAGCACCAGGCGCCTCAAATCCTTACTGTAGGCGTCGGACATGCAGGGGAACCGGATCCCAAAGCTACAGGCAGACAGACAGGTAGTCAGACAGACAGGTAGGGCAACTGGATCCCAAAACTACAGACAGACAAATATAATGTAAAGCTAATATATTAATTATAGATAATATATTTAATCTCGGGGCTTTTATACATGTCATCTCTGTCTGGCTTCCTGTCTCAACCCCTGTCTGTCTGTCTGTCTGTCTGTCTGTCTCACCACTCGTCTGTCTGTCTCTCTGACTGACTTTCTGTCTCTCTGTCTGTCTTACCGTCTGTCTGCCTGTGTTACTGTCTGTCTGCCTGTCTCTGTAACCTGTCTGTCTGCCTGTCTCTGTAACCTGTCTGTCTGCCTGCTTGTCTGTCTGTCTGTCTCACCACTTGTCTGTCTGTCTCTCTGACTGACTTTCTGTCTCTCTGTCTGTCTTACCGTCTGTCTGCCTGTGTTACTGTCTGTCTGCCTGTCTCTGTAACCTGTCTGTCTGCCTGTCTCTGTAACCTGTCTGTCTGCCTGCTTGTCTGTCTGCCTGTCTCACCGCTCGTCGTTGGGTCCACACAGTGGGTGCTGCCCGCGAACCCGGCAGGTTGATGTGGTCTTTGATGATCATGATGTCTCCAACTTTGAAGTCGGGACAGATTCCTCCGGAGGCGTTGGTCACCAGTACGGACTCAACCCCCATCAGCTTAAAGATCCTTACCGGGAACGTCACCTGAGACAGGCAGGCAGACAGACAGACAGACAGACAGACAGACAGACAAGCAAACAGGCAGACAGACAGACAGACAGGTAGTCAGACATGCAGACAGGCAGACAGAAAGACGGACAGGCAGGCGGAGGCTAACCTGGCAGAGCGAGTACCCTTCGTAAAGGTGGAAGTGTCCCTGCATGAAGACACAGGAAGTGTCCTCGATCGTCCCAAACACCAGACAGCCCTCATGACCCGCCACTGGGAGACGAAGACAGACATTATATCTGCAAAGAAGTCAAGAGTCCAGCCTGCGTGGGGGGCTCACCTGTGCTCACGGGGAAGTTGGGGATGTCCTGGT